>VNJV01015759.1:0-15633 GCA_008042635.1 Drosophila nikananu | reverse complement strand
AGTTCACTTAACATTTAATGCTAAAAAAGACACAGGTTTCACAATCACTTAATAAACTAAAAACAACACGTCAGAAACTTTAAAACTGCAAAAAGTTACAGTAAATACCTTTATTTATAATATTAAATGATTCCATTTGAAAAACACTTTCTTTTTTACCCGTAATAATATTTTAATTGCGACCGTCACTTTCAAGTTGCGCACGCTGCCAAACCAAATCAATTTTTTGCTCTATGTTTCGCACTCATTCTTAAAGAGAATAGTTAGAATAAAGCAAAACCAATCACACATTTTAGTAGCTTGATCAATTCCGAGTTAGGGTTGACAAAATTCTAGCCAATGTTTTGACTTTCATTTTTTTATTTTTGGCCTATGGGCCAGACCACAGTGCGCCGCCTCTGGTACGTTCGTCGGATGGCAAACGGGGGGCCGAGGGGTTGTAGGCTTGGCCCAGACAGACAGACAGGGCCAAGGGGGCGGTGTGTTGGGCGGTGGGTTCGGTGAAAGGTGAGACAGAACAGGGAGACGGAGAAAAAAAAGAGGAACGAAAAGGTAAGAAGAAGTAAAAGAAAGAGAGACTAGAAAATTTTAAATTTTTCTTACAAAAGATGTAAAATGTTTAGAGAATTCTTTTAATAATATTTAAAGCTTAAACAAGTCCTTTAACAAAAAAACATTTTCCAGCATTACATTTTTTAATAACATTAAAAGCTTTAATTAGTCCTTTAAAAACCCATTCAAAACGTTACAACAATTTTGGGTTAACTTGCTTTTAAGGATATATTATTTCCTAAAAAATTAATTATGTTAATAATTATTAATAAATTATGTATGAATGCCAGTACTTAAATCTTTATCACAAGCGTACCCCCTTTTTGTCATAATGTGGTTTTTAATTGTAAGTCAGGGATGCCCTAGCTGAAAAGTACTTTAAATCACAAATAGAATCAATACACTTCTGTCCATTTGAAAATTGAAAATACAAATTATGCTTTCAGAACTTTTAAATATACGTAATTATTAACTATATTCAAACATTTTGTAAATTATTAATTGACAAGAAAAATAGTTTCCATATGTATTTGAAGTACTTAAATCTGAAACATTTCCTTTTGTGCTTTAATTCCCCCATTTGAACTGTTAGTCAGGGATGCCCTAAGGCTAAGCACTGGAAAAGTACTCTGAATCTTAAAACGAATCAAAGAAGCTAGTGGAATTACTGGAATCGTAAGCCCAATAAACACAGAGATCGGGTATATTATGCTACAAGATCCTCTACGTTTTCTTTTCCTCTTTCTCCTGTTATTTCTCCGTAATTTCGGACCCTTCCGCTGTTCGCTTTAATACCGTCTGGGGTTCGTGGCGGGGGGTTTTGGGGGACGGGCGGACATTCAGCATTTTCCAGCTATGTAATTTCAAACCGGGGACCAAGTGAATTGCCCTTTGTTGTCATAAAATTCCACCACCTTGCCGCAGCATTGCCCAGACACATACACATACACACACACACACACACGCACTCACACTTGTATGGTAAAGACACTGCGAGAATTAGTGAATCCACCTAACTCACATTACCTTTAAGTCGTGTATTTTACTTAAATATTGATAAATACATATTTTAATCCATGCTGGGTTTTAATTTAATTATATTTAGGTAAATCAAAGCCTTCAAGTTTTCATTTCCTCATTCCAAGTGTAGCCAAGTGTGTATGGGCAAGCTGCGTAAATTATTACGTTTACGGCCTAGGCATAAGAGAGAGCATCACTCGAACGCACACAGGACGCGCGACAAGGACTCTCCTACTATCCCACTCGCTCTCGCCATCTCTTCATCTCGTCCTCTCGCTTTTCCGTTTACACATGACGCCTTTTGGATAGTCAGTGCACAAGGGTAAAAGCCTAAGCACCAAGAAAAATAATAAAAGGAGAAAATCTCACATGCCACAAACCGAATATAGAAGAGAATCAAAGGCAGAGCAGGACAGAGCAACCAGATAGAGAGAGAGAGAGTTGCATTGGGAAAATGAGCATGGGATTTTTCAGGCCAGCAGAGAAAAACCCAAGGGTCAAATGGCCACAAAAAATAAAACCTGAAAAAATTGAAAACGGAAAAACGAAGCCCGAAAAATAAATGTCTGAGGGTGTGTATGTGTGTATCTAAAAAAAAATGCCGTCTAAATGTCTGGTCAACAATTTTGGGGCTAGCAAGGAGAGGTAGAAGGATGACAGTGGGGTGGGTTTTGCCCCCTTTCGAGGACTCCAAGGGCAACTGTACCACCTACCGCCCCATTTTACGCCCAAAAGAAAAACGAAATTAAAGAATAGCAAAATAAGAAAATGGGTAAGATGGTAGAAGGAAAGAAAAACCCGTTGCCTAGCCTTCACATAAGAAGGGAAAGTCACAGAACAGACAATAAGATAATATTAGCTCAGGAATATATATAAAAAATCTGAAATTCCTAATAATAAACTCTCCTTATCCTCCACTCCATAAGGAATTACTAACTCATGAAAGTAAATTCAGTAATCACTAAATAGATTATTAAAGATTAAATTTTCCGACCAAAAATATAATAAAGAAATACCCTTAGAAATAGATAACCAAGATCGTATTCCATAAAGTTTATTAAATCAAGAGCAGAAGCACCCGGAGAAACCAAGGCAAGAAACTATTCACAGAAAAGTGCTACAAAGAACCAAGAGCCGAAAAGATATCACAGAGATAACAGGCCTAGAGGCAAATATTGTATCATGCCATCCATATCAACAACCCTCATATCTATGCCCCAAAATATTCCGGCTTTCCCACCCCTTTCGAAGAAGTCGAGCGGAACCCGAGCCCGAAACCGAAACTCTCAACCAATAAACGATTGCATAACCTTTTCTTTGTTGTTGCCTGGTCACTTGTTTCCACACACAACCATTTCCATTTCGAATTCAATTTCAATTTCGATTTCAATCTCACGGAAATGTCAGCAAGTTGAACAGATATAGATTTGATTTGTTCTATAATCTAGTTTTGGCCATAAAATAACTTGTATGTATATGAATAGGCTTAGATACTAGGTATATTGAGTATTTCGAGCTGTTCCATTGATAGACCCTATATATATTTCTATATACTCTTCTAGTTTACAGTTGCGATGGCTTTTTTTCAATTTTTATTTATCGGAAAAAGCTGAAACGCGTTAAACGAGAATGAGAACCTGAAACTCTCGATTGCGACCGAATATTTTTCGACGCTGACGAATTATTTGCCGAAGACATGAGGAAGTGATTCTCATATTTGCTTGGCTTCGTCTAGTGTAGATACAGATACACACACCAGCTGCTGCTGCTGCAGATACAGTTGGAAACGTGTTAATTAATAGAACTGTAGATTGTAGAAGATGCCTCTCTCTAGATACATTTTTTGGTGGGTTGACAACGGCAACTACATGTGATTGACGGGGCGGGGGCACAGGAAGCACCATATGCGAGGGTTGAAGGTACTGCAATTGACACTTGGGCATTCGCATACATAAGATACGAGGGTGGGTGTGTCAGTCTAGGAAGCAGGAGGCAAACAATAAGGTGTGAAGAAAAGCTCAACGCTGCTGACCCGCAGACAATCGATCCGCTCGCCAGGAAGTACATATCCCATATAGCTCTCTCAAGCAATTTTCAGGTATTTTGTGTTCATAGAAATGGGAAAATATGGCTCAGAAATTGTGGCGAGTTTTTCCTACTCAGCCTACTTGAAATTTATAATTCCACAAAGCAGAAGCTGATAAAGAAGCATAACTCACCAAACCCCCATTGATTTATGTTTTTAAATAATAGTAATACAAACTATCTTTAACTCTTTATTTACATTTCTATCTTGGTAAGCTCATATTAACTTTAAATTAATGGTCACTCCACTAATAGCTCCCTTCGTGCTGGTTGTATCCATTTTTTGGTATAGATACCATTGCAGATACTAAAACATTTAGATCTCTATCCCTTTTTGGGCCTGCACCACCCACCGGCCACAGACTGAATGGGGCTCGTCGTGTTTCGAGTTCCGTGGGGTTGAATGCGGCGCTTGCTACCCCTAAGGCTACTTTAAAGTCAACTAATCCCAACTTTGATTACCGAACTCGCACACAAACACACACACACACCAGATATATGTATATATAAATGTAGGTATATAGACACCCACATAGCCATAAAAAAGCGGCCGCCACAGCCTGGTGCACCATCATCAACACCAGCAACCACAGCAGCCACCACTTTGCAAAATGGGCGATGGGAAAAGCGGAAAACAAGGAAGGCAGTAGGCAGAACGCAGAACGCAGAACACAAAACGCAGAAAACAGAATTTTCAGCCCAGCTTTCACTTGAGAGGAGCTTTTCCTTCAGCCCCAGGAACCACCCACGTAGCAACTTGGGACTTTGGGACTTGGGGTTGCAACCACCAACCGCCGTCACCGCCATCGCTGTTCCTGATGACTTTCATTAATTTCCGGCCGAAAAGCTGCACCACCGCAAGGGAAACGGGGGGATTAGGTCGGGCGGACGCCTGCCTCTCGGTGGCCGAAACTGGCGATGACCATATGGTATTTTAGACCCGAATGCGGGATTCTACTCTAGCCAGGTTTAAGCCACATTCAGGTTCTATATGTATACGTAAATACTTGTGAAAATGAAATGGTAAGCTTAAAATGAAGACATCGAGTCAATATCGAAAGTGTTTTAGTAAAGAAATCCCCAGGGATAACCGAGATATGCAAATATTTTTCAAAAATAGAAAATAAGTATGTTTGTATCTATGTGTCTATGGGATATGGCGGCAGCATTCATTCAGAGCCTGATGTCAGCTGCAGTTTTTTCTACATCCCCTCCCCAGCCCCCAAAAACCTCTTCGGGCGATTTGGTTAAGCTTTTGTTTTTTTTCCTGTTCTCTTTCGTCAGGGAAATCGAGGAAAAAGGGTTGGAAAATGAAGAGAGGTTCGCAGAAAGGCAGGGCTGCTGGAAAATCGATGCCAGCAGCATCTGAAAACGCAGCTCTATAGGGGCAGAGCATCGCATTTGCATGAAGGGGGCGTGCCGGGGGCCGCAACAAAGACAAATTAAACAAAGAAATCAGCGGAGAGGGGGTGGTGGTGGGGGTGGTTGGGGCAGCAACAAACAACAATGAGAAATCACAGCAAGCGACTAAAAATAGCAACTAGAGAGGCAGGCAGGCAGCAAGAGGCAAAAAATAACAGCACGCCCCCGCAAATCAAACCCCTCCGACAACCACCTACGGATGGGTATAAAAATAGAAAGACATTAGCAAATAAAGCAAGGAAAAAAACTAAATAAAGAAAAGACAGAAGGAGAGAGGAAAATTGCAACCAAATTCAGCAAGATGCTTCTAATTTTGAACTATTGATTCAACGGGCATCCACCACCGGAAGACATTTTGCGAAAGGGTAAAACACTAAGAACGCGAATGCAAATTACACAGTGAAGCTTCGGTGAAGTAAGTCTGTCGGTTTGCTATTCTTCTAATTATAATTTTTAATGAAAGAAAAAAATACAATTTCTTATTACAATGCGTTGAGCCATAGCAACAAATACAATCGGGGCTATTTGCTATTATGTATATTTCTAGGTATATTGGAGCTCAGCATTAAAATAAATCCATATATAAGAAGGTCAGGTAATTATTTAATTAGGTTATCCCTCCGAACTTAGATGAGAAACTAGCAAAAATGTTTATTGTTATTTTTTTATTTCGAAATTTTCTATTATATTTTATATTTATGAAATGTTAACTTATATATTTTTTTTAATACTATATACTACAATCAATCAGCAAGATTTATAAAGTTTTACCTATT
Organism: Drosophila nikananu; assembly: GCA_008042635.1. Lineage (NCBI taxonomy): Eukaryota > Metazoa > Arthropoda > Insecta > Diptera > Drosophilidae > Drosophila > Drosophila nikananu. The sequence continues at coordinate 9,778 of VNJV01015759.1, read as the reverse complement.
TTGTAGTACAATTTATTAATGTTTAAGTAAAGCGTCGATTATATAAAATTTATCAAGATATTTCTTTAGTACCTACTCTTAGCTAAAAATGACAAAAACTAATAAATAAAAATATATTAACATATTAAATATTAAAAAGAGGACTTGAAAGTTGCATTTTTTTCACTTTTAATTCTCTTAAAAAAATAAAATCCCCCTTAAGGTATACAAAGAAACAGGTGTCATAAACAATGAAAAATCCTGTATACGACCTTTCGGGTGTTATAGAAAATCCTATTATAAAACTCCCTTAATAACAAAAGTAAACCGATCAATAAGTCCAAACAAATCTCTTATTATTATTATTCTGTTCTTTAAGTCAGATTTCTCGAGGCGGATTGTCAGGAGAGTGAGATCATTGTAGCCCTGCACACCGACACACACACATAGATAGATTGATTTGAAAGAGGAGACGCATTCAAACGGATCTCTAGCAGCTACAACAAAAACAATTACGCTAACAACAACTGCAATAACAGAGCAACAACGAAAACAGTTTTTTTTCTCTTACGTATGCGGGGGTCTGCGCGCGCACACAAGCTCAACACAGCTCACACAGACACACATGGCCGGTCAAAAAAAAGAGAGCCAGAGAGAGAGCACGAATAAGTGGGAGGCAGAGAGGGCAATGCAATGCAAACATCGGTTACCGGCCGGCCGCAGCAGCAGCGACAGCGAGCGATCAGAAAACGCGAGCAGCGGAGCACAGCAAACTGTTGATGGGTGCAAAGATGTGGGTGGGTCGCAGGGAGGGGGTTAGGAAGGTGGATGTGGGTAGGGGAGAACACACTTCTCTCCGATGACGTTATTAATGCCGTAAGTTGTTGTTGTTATTTCACTGGATTTGCCTTTTTTATATCGTTTTTATTTATTTATTATTCTTTTTTTCCATTTTCATTGAAAGTAAATGCGAGATGAATGACGGCTAGACTTTCGATGGCTTGTTATTTAGTCAGATAGCGCTTAATACGCCACAAATGGAGGGAAATAATTAAAAATGTTTATTAAGAAAAATATCCCCAAAAGGAGGTATATCTTTAGATAGATAGATAAATACATAAAGATTAAAAAAAGAAGTTAAGAAGTCAATATAATAGATAGACAAGCTGACAGGCATATAGATATATTTTAGTAAAGATAAACCAAAAAATATATTTACAAAATTTATAATTAAAAATATATTTTTTTATTTATTTAAATATATTTTTAATATAAATGATGTTAAAATATATATACCTAGTATATATGTCAAAAATATATAGATTCTTTGTTCGATTGAAATGATAAATGCCATAAAAGATCACAAACAAATATATCGATATAACTATAGAAACATTGAATAGTCAATATATCAATGGATGTGTGTCCTACAAACATTATCATTCACAACATTTTTTAACCATTTTTACAACTATTCTTCTTTCTAATAAATCCGCCAAAATGTATACTAAATATATCAAATCCATTGACGAAAATTAAGCTTTCATATATATTTAGCTATGTGTTATACATTTGTTATTATATTTTGTTTTACTGTGCAGTCCATTGCACATAATGCAAATATGTGTGGGTAAGTGAAATTTAGAATGAGTGTTCGAGGTGCGTAGGAGGAGGATGCTGCTGATGTTGATTGCGATGATGATGTTATTCAATTCCCATTCAATTTGACAGCATGTGCATGTGAATGGCAGAGCCAGAATCAAAGAATCAAACGAATGCTGAATGAAATACTTTTGAGGGTGGTAAAAAGAAAAAAAAAACGAGTTGGAAATAGTCAAAGTGCAAGGGGAAGCCAATAAATGAATGACTGAGGAGAAACAACGTTTGCATATTTGTTAAGTAATGCATTCTTGCATATGAAACTTTTTCCAATATAAATAGAAGCCAATAATTACTGATAAGCCAACAAAGTTACTTTTTTTTTAGAACGTTTCTTACTTGTTTAGCCATAAATAGGTTGCAAATATTTATAAACAAATTGAAAATGACGCTATTGGAAATGTATTAGTCAATCCAAGTGGATATGAATCAATTTGTATTTATATTATTTTCTTAGTCACAGCTTATACATTTCCGATGATTGTGCTATTCATCAATGGAAGTGGCATTGTTTACTATAAATCCGATATTCTAATGTGTAAAATACCGAGAAACCGCTTTAAGATTCTCAAGTTCCTTTTGATCGAGTGCAAAATTAAATTTGCCTTAAATCTGCTTTTGTTTTAGCTCGTCTTTATTCTTTTGTTTGCATTTTTTTTTTGCTTTGGGTGTCATGATTATATTTCTTCGCTTTGTCTATCTCACCCTTTGAAGGTGTCTTTAATGGCTGCAAATTTCGAAGAAACTGCAGAGCGTCAAGTAAAGAAAGGCTAGGTTAATCACCACCAACAAATGAATTTCGATTTGCATAAACAAGGATTTTTGATGCGTTCGTTACCCGGTCGGACCGTCTGTTGGCCGGACTGCACACATTGGTGGTTGGTTGGTTGGGTGGAATGCTGGAATTATTACCATGAGGGTGGTGCGACGCGTCGTCGTCCATTGTCACAACCACCGAAAAGCGTCAGGAAGACGGGAAAACCAGTCTGGGCCATAAAAAGGCGACCGGCTGAGTGCGTTTTATTCCCGGCATGTTTGTTCGGATCGCATCTTTGCTCTTGCATGCAATTTGGCACAATTAAGGCGATGAATGGATGCATCTGCCAGATACGAGATGCAGATACACTAAGGCAGACATGCAAACGTGCCATTACCTCGGATTTGGCCACTATTTATTTTTGTACAAGCATCTTGCAGATACACTAGGCATAGGCATTAGATACACACACACACACAGAAACACCTTAAATAAACTGAAAAGAAGGCGGCCAACCACCAAAAACAGCAGTGCAGAGCACACCACCACCCACTCGCCTCGGCCCAGCCCAGCCCATTAAATACACTGAGCAAAAACTAAGGGTTACTAGCCTTACACATCTGTGAGGTTAAGCGTGAGAATTTAAGCTTTTTAAGAACTGAATTTTATTGTTAAAATTTATAAATGGGATTATTAAATGATACTTTGCTTTGGACAGTGCATACGACCAGACCATCCCATTCATTCAACATTTAACATAAGCCAAAGCGAATTGAAACGAACGAACACACATCCTCCGCCCGATGCTTTCTATTTTTAATGCCCACCAACTTTGTTGCAACGAGCTTCGTACTGTTCGGTTCTGTTCTATTCATTCTGTTCGTTCAGTTTGGTTTATTCTAATAACTCTTCTCTTAGTGGGTGGAAAAACGACACGCCAAGGCACGGCAAGCTGCAAGGCTGCAGTGATGGGAAAGGAAAATTTATCAAATGCGCCAGCAGCAGCAGCGGTGGAAAGCGACACAGAAGAAGGAAAGCAAAGAACTGATACTACTGAGATTATGCGAACAAGTTCATAAAATCAAAAGCACAACTGAGCTGCAAATTTCACACCATAAAATGTGTCTGAATTTATAAACTCTTTTCATTTTGTAGAATTATTTAATGGCTGACTTTGATTATCGAATTGAGGAAGTATTTACTTTTTCAGGGCTTAATTACTTGAGTTTGACTATCGAATTCCTGTTTAAGGGCTATTAAGTTAATGAAATCAATAGATGTCCAAATTTTAATCCAAAAAATGTGTTTCTTTAGTTCAAACTTTAACAGGGATTAACTACTTTAGTTGAATTGCCGAATTTCAGCTCAAGGGTTATAGGGTTTATGAAGAGCACTTTAAACACGTTTTTCATGAACTAGGGCCTACGCATAAACCTTGTTAGGAAAGAGGCGAGGCATTGAGGCGTGGCGCCATCTAGCGCCGAACACAGCCAAGGCTAAGGCCTGAGGCCATAAACAAATGATGAACGGGCGTGTGGGGGGCGGGAGCATAAATGGGGAAAAGAATGAAGGGGCCCGCCACAGAGAGAAAGAGAAAGAGTAAGTGAGAGACGACAAAATGGCAGCCAAGGGCCATTGGCAAAAGCAGCAGCGTCGCGTCAGTTCACTTGTGGGGCTTGGAAATTGGCCAAAGGGAAAGGGCAAAAAGGGGAGAGCGAGATAAAGCAAGAGGAAAGACGAAGGCGAGGGCAGGTGATGTGAGCTAGTGTGTATCTGTGTGGTGTTACTTTCCCAGTAACTAAACTAGTTTCCACACAGCCAAGCGTAATGCCAAGACTGCCGAGTGCCCAAAAATAGCGCCTATGTATATTTCGAAATAACAGAATATTCAACTATTTAGGTTCTCACTTTTAATTACATCTTAGAGCGAAAATCATATGTAAATATGATCAATGACTTAATCATCGATCTTATCAATTACTTCTTTAAGTTTCACATTTTAAATGTTTCGCAAAATATGATAAAATAATAATACATTTTTTTTTTTTTTGTAATAAGCAAATACGCTTTTTTCAACACAACACAATTCCCTTCCAACAGTTCATTTTTCAATTCAACACAACTGGAAACATCTGAAGGTGTGAAAAATCTCCCAGTTGGCAACGCTGCCCTCAAATCTATTTGCAGCAATTGTGCAAGAAGATTGGCAACGCCGACAAAGGGCAGGCGGTAGCGGCGACGCCAGTGAGCGAGAGAAGAGAGGAGGAGCTCTGAGCGCAGAGCTGAGAGCTCAGCTTGTGTAACCTGATCTTCGAGCGAGCGAGAGAGAGGCAGACAAACGCAGGCAAACAGTCAGGCAGAGCGATAGAGACGGTGCGAGGCAAACAATGGAGCGAGCAGAGCAGAACAAAGCACGCTTGTCCATATTCCAAACAAGATCTCTTCTCGCCACCGGCGCCGCCGCCGCCGCCTAATCAACAACGTACAAAAAATATAAATAAAAAGCAACTAACAACTGCGCAGTGAAGGCAACAAAGAAAAGTGCCTCGTTTTCACCCTTAACCCATGACAGCCGTAGTTTGATCAAACACGCCAATGCCAGATAACAAAGATCGTTTCAAATTCAAAGAGAGAGGTGTTTCTTGTTGCTTATAACCAAAAACATGAAAAAACAGCACCACCTGAAGAGGGAGAGAGACGGAGCAACTAAGCAAGTAAAACAAACGCGGCCAAAATCCACCACTGCCACAAGAAAGAAAAACTCAACATGACTTGAAAATCAAAACTCAACACGCCAAATTAAAACAGTCTGGCCTATTTAACATAAACTGGTTTGTTATTTAAAAACGAAATCAAAATTAAATACCTAAAATTTATTGTAAAGAAACAAATTCTCTAAACTAAGATTTATTTTAATTTTATAAACGCTTTTGAACAAAAACTATTTGAGTACAATCGTAACTCGATACAAGTTTCCTATTTTAAATCATCTTTTATAAACAGATTTCCGTTCCTTACTCTTTCCAAGAGTAAGACACTTGCAAGTTGAATATATGTACATATTTTTATATATGTAGATGTTTCTTACATAATCTTATACCAAACAACGAACATATTTTTTAGTAAAACTATTTAGTATTTGTAATAAAATACAGTTTCCCCTAATTGAAATTGTCTGGCAAGTCGAACTATTTTTTGTAAAGGGAAACTTATAATTATTAATGTAATAATAAATTCGAACTAGTCATAATACATTTTGTTTAGAATAGAATATTTAAAATATCTTTATAATATAACAATATATACCTACATATATAATATAAAGTAATTTAAAAAGTTTAAATAATAAAACGAAATCTCTAGTTTTGCGTAAATCCTATTAAAAATTTAAGGTTCGTGAGAGTTTTCAGCATACTCTATAGGTGTTAGCGAGGTTACCCTGTAGTAGACCAAAAAGTAAGAACGCACGCGCCGCTACTTTATGTCGTCGTCATGGGCAATGAGACTTCGAAACATTGGACTGTTGCCGATGCCCCACCTATTTCCTCCTGCTTTATACAAAATAAAATCATGAACGGAGACGAAGTAAAAGCGCATACTAAAATTAAAACTGTTGATAATACACATACTAGGGGCCCCAGGGCCAGACTGGGAGGAATTGAAGGGAGGGTCTGTCTGCCGTCCGCTGTCCGGCGTTTGCCGTTTGCGTGTGCGTTGCCTCGGCTTCGGCTACATACAATTACGTAGCTCTGTCTATAGAACCCTAAGGTGACATGTGGGGAGCGGGAACTGGACTTATGTCATATGGCTAGCACACACCTTGGGAGTGCGCCGCCGCTGCTAATCGGGAGAGGGACAGGGACAGGGCAATAGCAGAGCGGGGACATCTAATCTGTTTGCATTATTCTGATACGACATTTACCTCTCCTCCACCATTCGCACTATTCTCTAAATGCCATAATTTTCAGCGTTTAGCGTTGAGTGGGCACTGCCCATATCGAACTTTATTGTTCGCACGGGGTGTAATTGCTATAATTTAAGTTTTCATTTCTGGAGAACTTGATTATGGGAAATTATGTCCTATCAGTGCCTGCTTCTACCCAAAATACTTTAAGTGTTATATTGTATTTTAAATTTACCAATTTTTGACATGGAAAATATTACTCCATCAGCCATAGTTTCTAAAATACCATTATATTATATTTCTGCAAAACATTTTACACTTCAGTAGGTAAGAAAACCTTTATAGGTAGTGTTTTTTCATTGGTAAGAATCTTTATACCTCGGCTTGCCAGTTGCTTTGCTTTTCAGTATTATTAATAATAATATTTTTACAAATTTAACTTGAAACCGGTTTACGGTATATGTTTTTCTTTCCTTCACCATCTTTAAAGGGTTGAACATTTCCAGACACCAAGGATACAGATCTTTTTTTAGGGTCACAGTTACTTAAGCATTGACTTAAAATGTAAATTATACAAGCTGTCTTAAAAACAATTACTTATAGGTGATTTGGTATGTACATATATAAATATGAACAACATGTTTTACATCGTATCTTCTTGAAATAAGACTCCAATGGGTTATTTTTTCTTAGCCTTAAAACTCGGTTAAATTATATTGAAATAATACCTCAAGAGAATTTTTATATTCATATAATATTGAGAACAATTTTAGCTTGACTTTGTTTCGGTTTTACAGTTTGCATCTGGTCTTGGCATCATCATACATGGCAACCACGTGCTCTGAAAAGGGTTGACCAACGCGTTCGCGTTCCCGTTCCCACTCTATAGAATTTCCCATTTGGCCAGTTTCCCTCCTTGTGGTCGTGGTCGTAACCGTCACCTCTTTTTCCAGCAGCACAGCAAATTCGTGTGTTTGCCGGTGGTGTTTGGTGGACGATGCCTCTCTGGTCTCTGCCACCTCTCATCATTCATTGCCAGCAGTTCCGATGGATGGATGGATGGATGGATGGATGGTTGAATGGTGTTGGTAGTGAGATGGTGGTGACTTTATAAATATGCTACAAAATGCGCCACGAAAATTCTCATTCAGTCGTGTGTGCAACATTTGTGTTGTCCTTTGGCTCAACGACTCCTTCTGATTCTGCTTTTGCTTCTTCTTCTTCTAGCTGGTGGTGGCTTCTACACACTTCCCTGCTTCCTTTATTCGTGCCTCTCCAGTTTCTGCGGGCGTTGGTGGATGGGTTTGAGCATTTTTTTGTTGGGATTTTCAAGAGTCGAGAGTTCAGAATTATTGGTGGTGTGAATAAGCTTTCACCGTAAAGCCTTTTTCTGTAGTTTTGGGTGGTAGGTTTATCAGAGACGGTTATTTAATTTTTTTTGTGGGTGGCAACTATGGCTTCTTCGATTTCTTTTTCTTCTTGTTTTTGCTGTTCTTTCTTGGGGGTTATAAGTTAACATATGACATTCAGACAAAGAGAAGAAGGAAGACGACTAATAAGAAGAAGCACCACAGAGGAGAGTCCATTTTCCGAATGTCCGATAAGCCACAGCCTGCCAACCACATTATGAAAAGAAGAGGAAGAAGAAGAAACGAGAGGCAGAGAAAAAAATAAGTAGGAGAGGAAGAAAAAGAAGAAGCAGCAGCAGCAGCAGCAATTTGATTGCAGAACAAAGAGTCGCGCACACAAAAATCTCCGCCACACACACATACAGCGACACACATGCGCCGGCCAGTTTGCCGGCAGTGCTGCCCACGTTGACTGCGACGCCAGCCGAGGAAGATGAAAAAGAACTTCAAGTGGAAGCAACAACAACAACAAGAAAAACAACACGCGCAAGAGCCAGAGCACAAGAGAGAGAGAGAGAGAGAAAGCAACAAAAACCGTGACGCCATTGCCCATTTGCTTTTGTTGCTTGCTGTAAAGTGGCATAAAACAGATGCAACAACATCTCGCAGCGGCGAACGAGAAAGGAACAGCGGCGGCGGCTGCGAGTCAAATTCTTATCAGTCAAGTTTTAGTCTTTTTTTTAGTAAAACAAACCAGACAAAGGATGGGAAAAAGACGAAGAGGAATGGGGAACAGAGACCGAGTAACGGCGAAGGGCAGTTGCTGCAGTCGCTCTTCTCAATTAGAAATCTATTTGCAGAAACAAATCCTTACACACACGCACAATACAGCAGGGCGGGGGCGGAAAAGGGATGGTATGAGAAGCCCGCATTGTTGCGAAGCCTCTGTAATGCACACATACACGAACACAAGCACGCTAAGGGAATGCCTTGCCCTTTAAAATTCAATTTTAATAACTGATTTGTTGAATATTAGTTTAATATTCCAATTACAAATCTTTAAATAAAGTTACGCTGCATTGTAAGCTAATTTGACATTTTAATATAGGAAACAAGAAAAAATGTTAACTACAAGAACAACAAGACCTTTTCCGGGTTTTAAGTTGTGAAGTTGTTGTTCTTGTTTCCTTAACCTTAACAGCGATCCCCATAACAGAGGCGCTAACAATAACAGTTGCAAGTGGCATTTAACAGGCAATGCAACTAGTTGAAACTGTGGCCCTCTCTCCCGTTTTTCTCTCTCTTCTCCCCTTCTCTTTCGTTCTCTGGCTCAAATAGTGCATTTTCTGCATCTGTTTTTGTTTGGTTTTTCTATTTGATTTTTTGCCGGTTTTGTGTTATGCGCACACTTTTTCTCACTTTTGTTACGTTTTTCGTATTTTTTTTTTTGCGCATTGTTTGTTATTTTGCTTTGTTTTGTATAAATAACAAATTGATTATGAAATCGCTGGCAGGCTGTGTGAGTGTGTGTGTGTGTAGATCACTTCCCCAACAACTAAACCACTTTGTGCGCTTAACCCTTCAGACATGCCATTTTTTTTTTGGAGGTTATATCAATAATAATCATAATAATAACGAGAACAGCAAACGAACTGACTTGAGTGAACAAAGGGGTTGATAGAGTGGGCCGGATAGGGGGAAGGTGAGTAGTGGGGGACGAAAGCATAAACGATAATCAAAAGCATTTAACTAAACACAGCTCTAAGCGAGAGACCGAGCAAGAGAGAGAGAGCACACATAAAACCGTTAAATACTTCGTGGGGAATTTCGAAAAACAGACTTAACACTTAACCCACCTTAAGCAACGGGGAACAAATCAAAGGCCACTTGCTTATATTATTGGACCAATCAGCCAGTGCGTTCCCATACAGATATTACCTCATTTGGCGTAATCATAAGAAATTTCTTGCCAATTTGCAAGTGACACACATGCGTTAAAATCCACCACCGTCTCTGTCACATTTCCCCACACCCTATTTGCACCATGATAGTAATACAACAAGTAAAAAAACTAAGAGCAGGGGATTGCGTCACTCTGAAAACCACATTTTCTTTGATCTTCTGGTGGGT
>VNJV01015758.1:0-30218 GCA_008042635.1 Drosophila nikananu | reverse complement strand
CTTGGTGGTCTTAGCCATTTTTTTTCGATGCACGTTCGTCAGCCTCCTGCTTCAAAACTGTTAAAACTTCGACTTTTTTCGAATTTTTCTTGAGCGACATGACTAAAAATATCGAAGAAAATTATAAAAGCATTATTAAAATATATTTACTTATTTACCTGGCCCTATAATTCAAGGTTATTAATGTTATTACTATAAAAATCATTTATGTTGACATTAACGGCGATATTTAACGATTTGTCAAAAAAAAAATTGGGTGTCCACAACCCCCGACATTTCATTGTCCACAACTGCCTCAAGCAGTCGTTTTGAAATCATATGAAAAAATTTTTTTTTGTGAAACTTTTGTCCAAACCCGGTGTGGAATCTTAAACATAACTAAATTTCACGTCAAAAAATCTATTGCACTTACCTTCTTAATTAACACACTTCACACGGTGACACTTTTAAAAACGCGCAATAAAACTTTTGAGATTTTTTTCAGCGTGAAAAAATGCATTTTTCCGGGGCACAAAGCTGACGCGTCCGTTCCGTTTGGTATTTGGCACAAAACAATAGATCTTCAATAGCGCACACATGACATTTGAAAGATCCGTCCTATCTGTCCTGTGTCAAAAGTTACACAGGGGTGTCCACAACCCCCACGGTGTCCACGACCCCCACTTTTCCCCTACCAGAAAATTTATATAAGTATTTAAAGAAAGCAAAGAAAATATGTTCATTATAAAATGTAACTCATATTTGGCTACATATTTTTATTTTAAGATTTAGTCTAAGATAACATTGGTAAAATAAAGCCATTTTATAAGTATTTTTTATTTTAAATCGTTAAAGTTACATTTATTCGAGCTTAAAATGGCACAACACGTTTTATTTAACTTTTATTCGTACTTGAAAGCAATGCTATCAAAATATTATAAGCTTCGTGTTAAAAATCGATCATTTCCCCAAGGCACAAATTGATTTTTATCTTAAATATGTTTTATTTAATTTGTATAGAAACATTAAGTAGTTAGAAAGTTTTAGTAGTAGTGTAAAACTTTCCATATGAAATCTATTATTTTTTTCTTAGGAATCGTTCATTAATTTGTTTAAATTAGATTTAAAGCTGACTTTAATGGATTGTTATCAAAGTATTTAATACGTTTTATAGAAAATCGATCAACTTCCGAAAGTATATATTTTTTTATCGAAAAAACTTCGTTATTTAATAAATTAATTGATTATTTTTGTGGGGATTTTAATGGTTATCAAAATTGTTATTTAAAAAAAATCTATAATTTTTAGGGTATTTTTGAAAAATCACTTTTTAACTTTTTGCTTTTTTTTTTAACAGTTCTTAGAATTTAATTTGCGAATTAAGAACTTCCTGATATTCCTCTTATTTTTTGCACATTTATATTTCGCTAATATAAATGTGGAGTTCCCCAAGCAAAATAATTAATTAGCATTAAAACGTTAAGTGAAAATAAAATACAACATAGGACATGTGAGACCAAGATTATACAGATTATTATCATTTTTTCTTTTTTTTTTGCTTTGATAAGCGCCGAGCAGTAAGCGAAAATCAACAGCTGGCAAGAAGAAAATAATTCAAATAAAATAAAACAACACTAATCTCATACACAAAAACACAAATACTATATATATATATTGTATCTACACATATATATGTATACAAGCAGATTAAGCTAAATATATGTATGTACATTCTAGTTGAATGTGCGCAAAATGGAATGCCAAAACGCTGACACCGCAATTATCAAAAAGTTATTCACTTTTTATGCTTAATTTCCTTTGAATTGTATGCTCTTCCTCTGTCACTCTCTCCCTGCCACTCTCTGTCTCTCTATGCGAAGCTCCTTTGCTTTCAATTTCGTTGCTTTCAACTGATGTTCAACCGCAAAGAGAGGGAATTCCCTAGATTGAAAGAGAGCTCTTGGCTCTCGTGGCTGCTCTTTTATTTTGTCGCTCGAAATGTATTCAATTTATTTGTTGTTTTTATTCATGGTCTGTTGTTGTTATTGTTGTTCTTGCCTTTGTTTTTGGTCGATTATCATTAGCTTTCGTAGCTTCTGTAGTTGTTGTTGTTTGCCTCCGCTTTAATTGCCTCGCATAAGCGATAAGATTTCACAGGTACTTTTTCCCGTTAAATGCCTCACATTTCGCCTGCATTTCCAAGCGGATAAAATAAAAACGGAGAAATAACAGAGGCAGCGGCAAAGATACAGATAAAGTAGCTGAGAAATCGGTTCAAGTTCACACTATTCCCCAGAGGAATCTTGGGAACTAATGAGCAAAGAAACTACATACGTCATCGCGGGAATTGATAATTATAATCCATATTTGCCTTTGACCTGCGTCAATGAGTTTTGGCTTTAATAATAACAGAGTTTTGTTTCAGGTGAGTTTTCTTTATTGAAAGAAAATTGTGATTAAAAGGTGATAATATATCGATAGATTATCGAAGAGATAATTAAATATGTATTCTTCTGAAAATATTTGCCTATGAGGTGCTAGGTGAAAACAGATAAAGTCCTTGAGCTACGGGATGATTTTGGATATAAACCCATTTTTTTATTAAAGCCAATATCATAGGTATCAAAAATATCGATAAACTAGCAAGAACACATTTTGAACTATTAAGTACTCAATTTTCGAAATGAGCTCGTAATTATAACCTGTAATTTATTTAAACAAATATTATAATTTCAAAAATATAGATGAATTATAGTAAAACTTTTAAAGATTGTATATACATATGTACATATTAAGAGATATTTTCTTATTAACGATTTATTCTCAGTTTTTGGGGTGTTAAGTTATCATAAAAAGTTAAAACTCTTAAAAATTGGTCTCTGGCTTTATCCTTTATATAGTATAATGATTAAAAATTTGATAGATATCGAAATAATCGAAATATTATTATTTTATTTTTTTTTTGTATTATTTATTTATAAAGACATTTTCCCACTAATTTGCACAAAGTGGCTTGTTCTTCACTTTCTTAATCTCTGCCAGGCGAGTTCAAGGCTAACGAATTTCGACTGTATCCCTCGTCCTTATCGAAGCGACCCAATCACAATGCCAGCCCGGCCCTGCTGTGCAGAAATTTATCGCGTCCTTCGGTTTCGGTTTCGGAAACAGGGAAAAGCAGCAACGGCAAGACAAGATGAGGAAAAATAAATAAAGATTTATTTCTCGATCTGCGTTAACATAAATTACAGCGCGCCGGCTAAAGCAAAGCCAAAGACTTGGCTAAAATCACACGGATACGGACACGGAGACTCGGATACACGACGACTACGTCATGGCAACACTGTTGCCGTCATCTGTGTGCCTCGTCCCATTTCACTGCTCTCTAGATGTATCTGTATCTGTGTGGGTGTGTGTGCCTTGCCGAGATACAAAGATGCGGAGGAAGATACAGGGCCCGGCGAAAAATAAAAGTATCTGTTGCTGCTGCTAAGTTCGAGCTGCGAGGCATCCTGGCAACGGCAACAGCTGCCAACTTTCGTGTTCGACAAGAAAAAGGCGCAAAAAGCGAAAACTGTCTGATTCTGTGTGTGTGTGAGTGCGACAATCCTCAATCAACTGCTTCCACACCTTCTGCAATGTCTGCTGCTTTATGTACGCGTACAGTGAAGCTTCCTGAGAGGAGTAACTTAAGGATACTAGCTTAAAAGTTGTAAATTTCACTTAACTTGGACTTGAAGTTCTAGAAAAAAAGATGGACGTAAAGATTATTGAAATCCATTTAAAGAATTGTATTCATTTTCTTGAGAACTATAGTTTGTTTAAATTCTACTATAAATTAATACGAATAGTTTTCTTTAAAACATTTTAAAACGCGTCTAAAAGAATGAAATGGTATGTTTAACGAATTAAGGTTCTAAATTTTTGCAAAAGTTTGGTTTTCTAATTTTGTAGTCCAGGTTAGGATTTTTTGAATGTTTTAAAACATTTCAAAATGTGTCTAAAAGTGTGCAATGATATTTGTAAGGCACTAAATTTATATAACATTTTTGTTTCCTAATTTTGTAGTCTAGTTTAAGAAATTCTGTAATGTTTTTGGACATTTTAAAACGTGTCTACAAGTATGCAATGTTAATTTAAGGTACCAAATTAAAAAAATATTGTTGCTGCCTAATTTTGTAGTCTAGTATATTAAAGAATTTTTAAAAATTCAAGTGATTTCTGTTAAAATAGTTTTTTAGAAAACATCATAGATTTTAAACTCTTTTAAAATACCTCCAAAAAGTAGGCAATGTCAATTTCTGGTTGAACAAATACAAAAATGCAAAATCTTTAAAGTCTTACAGGTGATTTCATAACACCAAAAATTTAAGACAAACTCTAAATATCTACATATATTCCCAATTTTTCCAATATCTCCTATAGCTATTCCCGCCTGTATCTGTCAGATACGCACCGCACTTGCCGCTGCTTCACTTTTCGGTTCTTGCTTTGCCAACTTTGTGCTCTGTCACTTGCTTTCTCGCTCTGCGAAAAAAGGGGGGCGGCGGTGGAGAGCTGTGCGACAGAGATAGAGATGCGACTGTGCGTGGAGCGGTCTATAAACAGAATTCTAAATGCTGGCGCCTCATCGACGTGCCCGACGTGCTGAGCGAGCTACGTGCCACATTTGTAACGTGACTTCCTTCAATAAATGGCCTACAGAGCGCAAGAGAGGGCCAGAGAAAATGCGAGCAAGACAGTAAGAGGCAGCGGGAAAAAGGACAGAGAAAGAGAGATTTTGCGGTCGCTTAATATAAAGTTTTGCGAAGAATTGCAGAGTCCCCCCCTCCGCATCATTGTAAAATACATTTTCCCAGAATCCTGTGACAGTGCCGGAAAAAGCTCTTTTGCATACTGAAAACTCACTTGGTTTTCATTGGAAAACGTAGTATTTATGTTACCGAGTAATTTAAAGTTATGCCGAGTGTGAGGTATGTATGTATATCGTTCCGTTCCAGGTTTACACACTTTACGAGTGTTTCCAATTGCAACCCAAGAGGCGGGATGGGAATGGCATCGCTTTGAAAACGCCGCCGTCGCCAGACAACAAGACGACATCGTCGCCAGACAGTCGCAGTTGGAGATGCCGAATGGTTCGGGCTATATATGAATATATACAATATAGGGGAGTTCCATGCATGGGTCCTTAACCCAAGACCAAGAAGATCGGTGGGAACACCGAAAGAAATAAGCAGGAAGGGTTTCAGGAACAAACCTTTTACTAGTTTACAAAGGATTTTTAAATAAAAAAATTATGTAGAAAATCCTTTGTAAATTATTTATATGTTGTATTTACTTTATGTTTTATTCTCCACTGAGTTTTTATTTTAGATAACATACCCAGAGGACGGATTCAAGGTAAATCTACAAAGATTAAAATATGCAAACAATAAAAACACCGTACCAGTTTAAAAAAAAATACAAACAATTCTT
This sequence comes from Drosophila nikananu, assembly GCA_008042635.1. NCBI lineage: Eukaryota > Metazoa > Arthropoda > Insecta > Diptera > Drosophilidae > Drosophila > Drosophila nikananu. The sequence continues at coordinate 24,767 of VNJV01015758.1, read as the reverse complement.
AAATGACCTTTTATTACTTAACTACAGACAAATCAGATATGAAAATTATTTGTTATGGCTGATTTGTAGTCAAACTAGTCACTAAAATTCATTTTTTTTATAAGATAATTATTAATTTAATTATATTCAAGAAGCTGAGCTATCCAGTAAACAAAATAAATACGAACAGATGTACAGATTGTTTTATTATAATATGACTTAGTCTAAGATTTAACAGAAGGCGTTTAATCATAGGTTTATGTACATTTGTATCTATTACATAAATATATCTAAAACATAAATCTATGACTAAAAACCTTCTGTTAAATCCTTGACTAAGTCATATTATTATGACTATCAAGTTAATCATATATTTTACGATTCTTTGTATATTATGTTTAATAACACAAATGTTAAATAGTTATTTCTGTATTTCAATTTCCATAATTCAAATAATTAATACCCCTTTCTCTCAGTGCCCTTTGTTGTTGCAATCAATGATGCTCGAATTTGAACTTGAGAGTTGGTTGTTGGACGACGACCCTCTTCACATTGCCCTGGTCTTGGTCCGTCTTCTGGCGAGCCCAAAGAACCCTTCTTTTGTGCCTTTTTTCGAGCCGGTTAACCTGTCTCCACTATTGCACTAGCTCCCTCTCCCTCGTTCTTTGTGCCCCTCTCTTTCGCTCACCCTTTGATCTCGGCTTGTTTATTGTTTTGCGCTTTTAGGCGTTGAGTGGTTGTGCCTGTGCCTTCGCCTTCGTCGAGGAGTTGTTATTGTGAACGATTCTGGGCCCTAGGCAACTTCTCCGGAACGGGGACTACCTGACGTAGTAACCTTGTTTGTATCTCGCCCCGCTCTGCCTCTGCTGCCGCTGCAACATAATCATATTTCCAAGATACACACATGTGGAGTTTGCTTGAACCTGTGCTCCGGGGGCTGGCATTTGTTTGTCTTTTGTGGGCTTTTGGGGGCACTTAACTTTTTATCGGAAATCACTTTTGGGTTATTCCGCGAATTGCGATATTTCGATGGGTGTGTGTGTGAGTGAATTTGTATGACATGAAATTGGATTTTGGGAAGGAAGGAAGAAGATTTAGGATGGAATTTAGGAGGTGGTGTGAATTAATGTTGTTAGTTAGCCATTATTTCAATAAATTATATATATCAGGCTTAAAATCCTTTATTCTTTAGAAATTATTTAGAAATTACATAAATTATAGAATTGAAATAAATTAAATAAACACAATAAAGTATGCAGCAAAAAAATTTACTTGCTTTATCTTAGGAGATTTTAAACCTTTAAAAAAATGATTTGAGATAACTTAGAAATGCAGCTAAAAGTATGAGGTAAAAATGTACTTTCCTATAATATTTATTAAATACTTTACGCATTGAAAACATTTAAGAGATTTGCAATAGCCTAAATTAGACCTAAAAGTATGCTTTAAAGGACGTACTTGCTTTTCACCAACAAAACAATATCTATTGCATACTTTTAGACACTGTCTTAAGAGATTTCAAATCCTCGAGTAGCCTCTTAACCCCTCAGGATTAAGTAAAGTTTACTCATTACATTTACTCATTCACTGCAATATTTACGTCCCAGATGGCCTCCGGAGTTCAGGCTTCTCCTGGAACCCACTCTGGCAACACTAAGTAAACGATATTCAAAGTGAATTTCAATTGCAATTAGAGACTCCGAACTAGCAGAACGTTTTCGGCTTCCCCCAATCAATGTGAACAAACAACAAATGTGCATTATAGGCTTTTGGGGCTGGGCTACAAATTAAATTGATATGTGCTGATAATTTATTGATTACCACGATTAATCACCCGGCCAACGGGCCAAATGAAATTCCAAGAAATTCACTGCGATAATTCGAAGTTAGCCCGAATGGTTGGCGGTGAGTAAGAGATAGAGAGGCGGGCGAAATAAAGGCTGAGATGATATGAAACCCGTTTGAAATGGCCAGGTACGAAACTTGATAGAAAGACTCATATAAAAACCTAACGTCAGGTGAATCATCCATCCAACAGCCGTCACTCGAGCGGCTCCGTTCGGTTCTGTTCAGTTCAGTTCTGTGTGCTAATAACCGAGCTTGTTTGGAGGAGTGGGTGCGGCATTACTACCAGTAACCAGTAACCAGTACCGGCGACACCATGGCCCCACCAAGCGGGGCTTAATAAAGTCTTAAGCCAAGGTATCGCAGCGGGGTAACCGCAAAACCAAGTGACGCCGAAACAGGTTAACAGTGCCAGAATTGTGGTTTGATTAGTGCATTGTAAGGCCAGTTGCACAGGGGAAAAAATGTGGTAGAAATAGGAATATTGAAAGGGAAATTAAGTCAAGATATTTTTTAGATATATTGAGGTATACTTAAGAGAATCTTTAATCTATTAAACTGTTTATTAAACTTTGAAGGGGTTTATGTTAAAAATACTAGAGAAATATAAATAAAGTATATCACTAATGGGATCTGTATGACTGCAGTTAGTTATTAATTAGCGGATAAGTCATTGAAATACATTTATTTATTAGATAATTGTTGGGAACCCAGCTAAGATTTTAATTTATATAGATTGGAATCTGGAAACTGATGGTCTAATCTTGAATTATGTATGAAGATATCAGGTTCAGCTAAAATTATTCACTTTCAAAAATTAATACAGTTTGAGAGTTTTCTGCTTACTCAAGTTCTTTTCTGCTTGTTTACTCCACATACATTTCTTATATTTTAAATTTAAAACATCGAATCAAAGCCTGATTTCTTTCCGTGCAAAATATAAGCGAATGTAACCACTTGGCTGGTCGGTTGCAGCCACAGTCGCGTCACTGCCATCCTCCTTCCTCCAAATGCGAGACCCCGCCGACGATCCCATCCAAACCAATCCAATCCAAATCCATGGAACTAGCCCCAGAACTCGGAGTGAGCGCGTGTTTGTCTCTTGTTGGGGCCGGACTTTGGATGGTGTGTATTTCTTATTTTGTATTTCTTATTTTGTATTTATTCTTTACTGAGCTTCCCCCATAATTCTGGTCCGTTTTTCCACAGCAGCGGCCACCATATGCCCAAGCGTTGTCCCAAGTCGAAGCTGACGACGCTGAATTAAACTGAAACCGGTATGACGTGGTGCCTGCCTTTATTTTCTTTACTCTTTATTTTTTTCTGTTTATTTTTTTTCTTTTTTTTAAATAGTTTTATGGCTCTTCTTCTTGTTGGGAGTCTCTGACTTTGCATATTTGTGTTGTGTTTGTAAGTCAGAATTCAACACGTTCTCTTTTTTTGTTTTTTGGCTCTTAACTTTGCGAGACAAACAGAAATTAGAAGAAAATAAAACCGAAATAAATATCATGAAAAAATTGGGTTTTTTCTTTGGTTTTTGGTTTTGTGACACTTTTAATTTTTGTCCATTTCGTTTTAGTGTTTATACCATGTACCGTAGGTACAAAGGTATATTAATTTCGTGCAAATGTATGTAACAGGCAGAAGGAAGCATTTCCGACCCCATAAAGTATATATATTCTTGATCAGCATCAACAGCCAAGTCGATCTAGCCATGTCTGTCTGTCCGTCTGTCCGTCTGTCCGTCTGTGTCAACGCCTAGATCTCAGCAACTATAAGAGCTAGAGTAACCAAATTCGGTATATAGGTCGGAATGTTTTGTAAGCAGATCAAGTTTGTTTCAGATTTAAAAATTTCCCTCCCACTCCCCCGCAAATCAATAAAATCAATAAATCAATAAACGCCTAGATCTCAGCAACTATAAGAGCTAGAGTCACCAAATTCGGTATGTAGGTCGGAATGTTTTCCACGCAGATCAAGTTTGTTTCAGATTTAAAAATTTCCCCCCCACTCCCCCGCAAATCAATAAAAACGTTTTGCAGCCGCAAATATTACCATATATCTTTCTTTTTGTGCATAGGCATGCATATGTAGAACATGTATCAATACCGAAAATCTGGTAAAGATCGGGTGAAAAACATAAAAGTTATTTACTTATCAGTGTGCTATCTATTTGGCAGATAGCAACAGGTGCATCCCAAAAAACAACAACAAAACTGATGAGCGCAAGAAACTAACTCCCGTGCTCAAAAAAGAGAGGAGGGGTTATCTCTGTCTGTCTTGCACACGCAAGTGCATGAGATGGTGGTGGTTTTGCAAAGAGCGAGTTTGTTTACATTTCTCTAATAGGCAAAAGTCGCAATAGGCAAAAGCGGCGATATATTTTGGTACATGGTATATAACAGTCGTTCACGAACGACTGTAGCTTTCTTACTTGTTTTTGAATAATTTGTTTCTCTATTTTTATGGCATGTGGAAGCTGGGCTTATTTGGGCAGCTGATTTTAAAGGAAATTTTAGGCATTCTTTAAAAGTGCCAGAAGACTTGTATTTATTTTTACTATTTATTTAAAGAGTAAAGTCTTTATTGTAGCTAAATGAACTTGACTTAACTTTAAAGTGTTTCCTTACATTAAATGAATTATTAATTAAAAGGAAATTTCCAATTCAAGTTATTATTAATTATTTGCTAAGGTATTGCAATTTGTATTGTAATTGTTAGACACCTTAAAAATATTATAAAAATATCAGATAGCAACGTAATCTAGAAAAAGGTTTTTCATATTCAAAACCAAATAAAACTATGATTTTATTGTTTTTTTTTTTGCGAGGTAACTTTGTTCCTTTAAATTGTATTTATTAACTGCAAATGAGTAAATTTAATTAATTTCAAGTCATAAATAATATTGTACAGCTTCGCATTTTTAGTTTCCTTTCTTACAAATATTATACAAAAACATGAGGTGAGATTTTTTTCCACTGAGCATAAGTAGAAAACAGCGAACGCATTGACCGCATTTAGCATTGAACTATGCTCGTGAAAGGTTATCAATTAAATACAAAAATAAACAGTTCAGCCTCAACTACGTAATTGTGAGGGGAACAACATAAATTTGATTTAGATGCAAATTCTGGGAATATGTACAGTCAGATGGAAATACAAGCTCCATTATTTATACCTCTCATCTAAGCTTGGTTCTTTAATTAGAGCCTTCTTTGTGCCTTGGGGAATGCAAAATAGTTGGGATATTATTAACAGGTCTTAGGGGCGCTTAAAATTTAATAGGGAACCAAGCTTAACCCTCCATTAATTAATCAGGATTGTGGCTTTAAGAGAAGCTTCCTCGCTGGCTATTCAGGCGCAGAAACAGCATTTCCCCCCCCAAAGAATGGGAATAGGTATGTTTTTCAAATTATGCACTTCAATTACAAGGGAAATATTTTCCCACCAGCTGTTTCAACAAGCAGGGGGATGCAAAAATCCAGGCATCTGACGTAGGAAATGCCACTTTTGGCCGGGCTGTGTGCCTGCCCAAGGATCTCCCAGGACCACCCCCTTCCATGGCAGAGCAATCGAGAGATACACGGACGAATTCCGGCACGTCCTTAGGCAACAAAAACAAAAATTGTATTAGCCACACTCACACTCACACACACAAACACCCACCCATTGTGGGCCACAAATGGGTGGGAGCGTGGCGGGGCTGAAGTGGAAGGCAAATGGCCTTTCACGGTCGTTGCCGTCACTCACTCACACATTTTGTTGGTGTTCTTGTTGCTGAACTGCTTTCAGCCCCAGCAACAACCTCGGTACAGAGCGGGAAAAATTGCAGAAAAATATTAACACAATTTTTAATTAATTATGGGGTTTTCTGAAAATTAATAAGCAATGGAATTGCAGTTTTAAGTCTACTAAACAATGTTTATTTTAATTAAAATCAAGAAGTTAATATATTTTACAATTTTTTCTATTGACTTTTGGTTTTATTAATAATTTTGTTCAAAATAAATTGTTATTAGAATTAAATTACTTAAAGGGTAAACTATAAATATTTCAATTAAACTTAAAATGAATAAAAATATGATTGTTTTATTTCAATTAAACTGGAGAAGAATTCTCTACTCTTTAATAAAAATTTAGAAAATTTAAAACTGTTACAAAAATATAATTACATGGAAGATAAATTTATAAAATATTAATTCATTGTTCAAATATAAATAACAAAATCATTCCCAATCAGTCTCATCATTATTTAAGCTAATTTATATGATAAATCAATATTATAGTTCGCATAACAAACCCTTCCTCTTGAATTGTGTTGATTTTGTATAGAAAACTATTTCCTTTTACAAAAATTATAACTATTTATTATACATAATTATTTATATTTTACTTTTTATTTTTTATTAACAAGAATAATTCATTATTTATAATTTTTCTCCCTGTGCCTCGCTTTGGCCACAGCCAACAAGGCTCGCTACCCGTGACACATCGGGTTCGCTGTTAAGGGGGCCAAGCTCACGTTTCCTTGTCACACCCCTCACATTTTCCGACCTTTCCCTCTTTCCCTCTTTGGGCTGCTCTGCTCGCTCTATCTCTCTCGGTGCTTGCCTACTCATTTGTGTTAAACTTATCGCTACCCAGCAGTTTTCCAAGGAAATGGGATTGTATCCGATGGGGGAGAGGTTAATTGATAAGCAGAGAGATGAATGAACAAAGGGAATGCTCCTTAGTATTGGAAAATATAAAGCATTTTAAAGATTTGTTTAAGAAATTTATTTTAGCAAGAAACTTAGTTACAGGAGAAAGCTACAGAAATCCTAGAGTTTTAAAAAATTCTGCAAAGTTGTATATATTTTTCTTAAAAAACATATTTACACTGAATACGTTAGCTAAAAAATTTTTTTTTCACTAAAAACACTAATGATTCTAATGATTTTTGTAGTAACTTAGATATTTAAGCTTTAAAATTTTCTGTGCTTAATAAAAAGAAAATATTAAAATTATATTTAAACCGAAACAAGAATGTATGAATATTATATTCCCTAAAATATTTTTATTTAGATTTCCTTTATTAGCTTAATTAATTTTAAATTACTCTTAAGATTAATGCAGTGCTTTAAATCATAAAATAAATATTATAAAGAATTTGTATGTTCATTAAGAGATTTTTATTTCGCTTTGCTTCATTAGCTCAATGAATTTTAAATTTCTTTTAAGTGTAATATGTATAATACATTAAATTTAAAAATAAATATTATTAAGACTTGACTATTGACTATTATTATTTTTACGATAAAAAAATAGGTATCATCTGGTCTCTTTTCAGCGGGGAATTCCCCGAGTGGGTGGCTTGGGTTGACTTGGTTTAATGTTCGCCTTTCTGTGGCAACTAACTGACGACCGACGGCCGACGACTCGACAACGTCATCTGCCCCTTATTTGCCACCACCCCCAAGCCTGGGGGCATCCCCCCTTCCCGCCACCTTCGGCAACGTGGTCTTCGTTCAATGTTCGTTTTATTATGGTTGAGTGCTGCCCCACAAAAAAAGGAAAAGAGAAAAAGAAAAAATACAATGTGCGCCCGCAAAAGCAAATAAAACTTTATCATTTGGGGAAGCCCTGCGCTTTCATAGACTTGCCTTGAGTGTGTGGGTGTGAGGGGATGTGAGTGTGAGTGTGAGGGTGCTTGTATGTGTGCGTATTTTTATTTGTGTGATGAAGAGTTTGGGCTACACACACACACACCTATGACTCGTGTACTTTTGCCTTGTTTTTCCGTTTTTTGCCTCCCCCAACTTGTTCCTTAATTTCTTGTTTTTTTAATAATATTTTTCCTGCTTTGTTATTGCCTTTATACACACACACATACATATAAGCCCCCCCCCCATTTCTCACAGTGTGCGACAGGTCCTTTTCGCTACAGGTTTGGGGTTTTATTTTGGCTTAAACTCATAGGTAAAGTTTCGGGGCCTGGATTTCGTTTTACGTTTCATTTCGTTTCGTTTCGTTTATTTATTTTCCTTTTATTTCCGTCGCTTTCCCCATTTTCCGCCGTGACCTTTTTAGTGCGGGGGTAACGCTGGCGGAAGAGAGAATTTTCTGGGCGTGGCTGGCTCAAAAAAAAAACAAGGAAAAACAGTTGCCTAAAAGGCTGGAGTGGAGTGTTTGTTTATGGCTATGATAGGGGGAAAAAATAAAGGACACTGAACGGCTAAAAGGACCAAACTGTGACTAAGGAACTTGGAAATTGTTGCGTGCCTTCTGGCCGATTTTAATACAATAAATAAATAAGCTTAGCCATGGTTAGTTAATGGCTAATGTCAGGAGTATCTTTTGTTAAGTGAGTCGAAAAGGATTTATAGTAAAATGAGGTTGGGAATTAAATAAGAAAGTATTTGTGGAGGAACATAAATTGCGTAAGAAACAAAGCAAGATTTACAGTGAATAATATAAGCTTAATTCTATTAATTCTATTTATTGAATATTGAACATATATTTCATACTGCCAGGTTTTCAAGGATTAGGGAAATAATAAACTGTTTAAAAAAGCTTTAAAACCCCTAATAAAATGCAATCTGTAAACAATACATAAATGACAATACATAAATCTTGTGCTAATTTTCTTCAAAAGTTAATTAGCTTTAAAACACCCAAAGAGGTCCCACCTAAAAAATATAATATATCCTTCCAATAAACCATTTCCTAACACCAGCCTAGGCCTAAAATAGCTCTCAAGCTCTAATTTAATTCCTTGACTTGACTTTACGCAAATCCCGAGTAGAAAACGGAATCAGAGCAATCAACAAATGGAATCCGGGCTCCATTATGGCCACACCTAGACCTACATAAGCAGCTACCTAGCACTTAAGGACACCGTTCTCCCAACTCCAGAACCCCCCCTGCCCAGACGGAATGAAAAACCACCCCATCGAAAGGGCAAAAACTACGCAAACTAAAAGGCTGGCTTTTTTTTCGCTCTCTCATTCGAAATGGAAATGGAATGCCAGCAAAGGCAAAAGTTGCCAAAGGGAAACCGAAACAAAGGTAGCGATGGAATGAAAATACTCGCACAGAGAAATAAAAGTGCGGGAAAATGCCATAGTAAAAGAGTGCTGCGGGGGGTGTAAAGGGGTGGCCATGGGTGGGATTTCCTCTTCTCGAAACTCCCTACTCACTGCCTTAAATTATCCAGAGCACAATGGCCCAGAGCCAAGGCAAAGTCAAAGCGAGAACCCCCCCGAGAACGGAGTCTATTTTAATTTTGACGTTGTTAGTGACGAAGGCGAAAAGAGATTACAGCCAAGTCACTGGCAACGCAAAGACAAAGACCAACTCAAAGCCAAAAGACAAAGCCAAAGCCAGCTTAAGTGTTTCTCGCAACTTGCAACTCCCTCACTCTGAGGGGAAACCCTCGGACCCTCAAACCCCAAGCAAAACCCATCGGCAACTTGGAGTTAAGGCGTAGCCAAGTGAGACGCGAGCTCTTTGAACATGTTGCGCCTGCTACAGTGGAAGCTCTATAAGTTGGGCTAGAATTTGATTAAGAAATGGGAAACAGTGAAGATTATTTACAGGTTTCTTGGAGGCAGATACATATTATATATGTTGCAGTACAGAAACTGCTTGAGATATTACAAAAAATATATAGACCCTAAGCTTTGGTTTACAAAATTAATTAATTTCCTTATTCTATAAATGTAAATACATATATTATATCCTTTTAGTCTGTACTGTATGTATTCTGACAGCAAAATACTTGGCATATATCAAAAGCCCAGGCAGCACACTTGTATCTCATTTGGCAAAAGTATCTGAACTGAGTCAACGAGGGAATGACATCGTGTGGGCATTAAGGCATGAGAACGCCCCATGCAACAAAGTATCTCTGCCTTTTTAATAGGTTCAAACTGTAGCATGAGTAACAGCAGCAGCAGAAACAGAGAGAGAAATTAAGACGTTAATAAAAAACTATTAAATAATTAGTAATACATTTAAATCTATCTTATATTTATACAAATTAAACAGCAGTAAAGCTTTTTGAAAAATTTTTGAGTCAACAAAAGAATCTTTCCTTTAAAGAAAAATAAATATTAAAGCTTTGTTCTGTGTAAATAATTTTTTGTTAAAAAAAACAATTAAAATTACTATGTATTTTATATAACTTTAATTTATAAATAAACTTTTTACCCCTCAAAAGCACCAGAAGGTACAACAAAATACTCCTGTAAATTGATTCATTTTCTTGCACTAGTCAACATTATTTTTATACGAAACCAAAATCTATAAACTCACAATCTGTGCTTTTCAACTTTTCTGAGTTTACCGTTTTTTTGTTGATTTCCTCAACCTAAAAGATATATTATATAGGGAAATATTTATTAAATAGGTTTTAGGTTGAGGAAATCAACAAAAAAAGGTAAACAAAGAAAAGTTGAAAACCAATTACAGTTGCTTATCATTATAAATTAAAATTAAATCTATTATATATTATATTTTATATTTATAGATGATCAAAAATTACATCTTGTATTTGTTTTTGACTAAATTTAAGCAAGGAATATGTTCCTAAATAGAAGTAAGGCATTCACAAACTGTTTACTTAACTATAACTTTATTATACACCTTTCTTATAGACCTCAAAAGGACCTAAGGATAAAAGAAAATGAACCTGAAAACTGATTAATTTCCTTCCCCATATTCTTCAAATTTTGCATTAAAAACCAAAACAACCTCTTCGGGCCCCCATTTGCTTGCCGTGTAGGCAACTTGTCTAACAGGCCGCGTGTGACGCAAAGTATCTTTGACTGTGGACTCCCAGTGTCTGTATCTGTGTGAGCTGCCTGTTGCGAGCCTGTCTCTGTGTGTGTGCCTCTGAGTGGGTGAGCAGAGTGCCAGAGCGCTCGGCAAAAGTTCATGACGCTGGCTGAGCTTGATTTTCAGGCCATTACAGAGGGGGGGCGACTCCGACTGGCTGGCAAACAAGCTGCCTTGTTTGTGTCTGTTTTCCCTGTTTTCTGTGTTTTCTGTTTTCTGTTTTCCGTTTCTCTGTGCCTCTTTGCCTCTTTTTTATACCCATTTCGTTTTTGTTTTGTTTGCCTTGTCGGTCGCAAAGCGTGCGCGTGTGTGTGTGCCAGTTTGTTTGTTTGCCTTTTGTGTGCGCTGGGGGATTACGTAAGGGAATCCCCAACATTTTGCAGCGCGCGCGCCAACGCAACGCAGCTGAGAAATGAAATGAAATCATGAAAAGGCAGGGGTAGGGGAGGGAGGCCCCAGCTGTGAGAAAGAAAGGGGCAAATAATGGTTCGAGGGGGGGGGGCCGGGGGCGTTGCAACGAAAAGTGACTTCTGACGCTGTGCCTGCCTCATGTTTTATGCATTCTTTCTCGCAAATAATAATAATGCAGAAACTGTATCTTATAGATACAGTCAAAGAAAGGGTTCGGCTCGCTCTGGCCTCTCTGTGAGTCATGGAAAAGTCTCTTTCCCAGCACTTGGCGGGCTTCTTCTGCCACAAATTGATAGCCAGTAGTTGGGGACATTGTGTGTCCTGCCATATGGATGGCAAGGCGGTTGGAATCGAAAAGCTGAGTACTTTTCTACAGAATTCCTACGTCCTTCAGCTGAAGTACAGGCAATTCGGGGAAGGTCGAAATGTGCTTTTTGATGTTCTTTTAAAGTTTGCTAGGAAAATCTTTCTGAAAAGTTCATTCATATTCTTGCTTTTAGAGGAGCCAAAGTACATAGTGGGAAAAACTTAACTAAAACGCTGAAAGCATCCTTTACCACAAGTTCCAGTTATAAAACTAATTAAAAATACCTAAAAACAAAGTATCTTTACTTCCTGGTATTCCCTCAAAATATACATTTTAAGGGGAATTTTATATTTTTTCTAGCTGGCACAGTCTTTCTTTATAATTCTTATGTTAAGCATAAATGTTTTCTTTCAACAAACTAGATATGTATGGAAACTTTGCTCATTTAATTTCCCGAAAATATTAATTCCAGTAAAAGAAAGTGCAGAAAATAGAATATTTCAATTACCTTAACAAATACAGAAAAACTGGTAGATAAAAACTTTAATAAAGGCACTCCTGCCACAGAAGTCTCTTCTGGGAAACCTTGCCTGGCAAGTTTCTTCGAAAAGCTGAGATTCCTCCGTAATTCTTAGAACTTGTTTGGCTTTCTGACGAGCCGAAACATAGATTTAGGCTAAAAAGGAATAATTGTACTCACTGCCTCGTCCGCTGCCCTTGCGACGCGCCATTTTCCTGCGTGTGTCCTGTGTCCCTTGTTGCGCTTTTCCTTGTCTTGTCTTATTTTTCTTTACATGGAAGGACAACTGGTGGAAATTAGGTTCCTTCCGCTTGACTGATGTATATTTAATAAGTGTCGCCCAGAGATGGGCCGCCCACTTTCGTCACTAAGCTTGTGTGTGTGTGGGTATGGCACAACGTCGTTGTAAACGTCCTTGACGCACACAATGACAAATGTCCTTGTTGCTGTCTCTCGCTTTGCTCGCTTGTGTGTTTGTGTGAGAGTTTGGCCTGGTTCCCACTAGACAAATAGAAGGGCCATGTCCAAGTCCTGGGGTCCTGCTGGTATTATCCTGATATGCCGCTAGCCCTGGGACCTGGTGGAGATTGCAGCCCGCTTGCTGGCATTGCTGCTGTCCCTCTCTCTCTCTCTCTCTAACTCGATCTAGCGCCGTCCAATTTTCGGCGATACTGAGTCAGTTATCCTTATAGAGTGGTTCCTGTTCCCTTGTTTCCTTGTAAATAGTGATAGTGTCGTTGTGGTGTAAATCCTTATAATCCTCTGGGTATTTATAGTTTATAAATAGTTTGTAAATCAACTTAGAAATGTTTATTGGTTTTTTGTTTGCGTTTTGATATGCCGTTTTCGGTTTAACTTTTATTTTCTTTAATTTCCTTTAATTTTTGTTATTTTATAATATTTTCGCTTAGAGTCCAACGAGTACCGTTCACCGTGCGTATACGCAATATCGAAGCATGTGCGTATACGCAATATTGAAACTAATTCGCGCGCGCCCGCAAAATTCTTTCAAAACAACAAAAAGGAACAGTTCAACGTGCTATTGAATATTCCTTATCAGTTATGTGCCTGCATCATGATTCTCTCACTTTTCCTCATTTCAAATATGCTCTGAATATGGGCCGTGTGCGAAAATCTATTAATAAGTCGGAATGACAGCTGTATTCGCCATGCGTTTGCGTTACGTTTGCCTTACGTTGCCTTTGCGCTGCGATTTGATGTCTTGCGTTTCTTGTTTTCCCTGCGTTGCTGTGTGTTTTTTTGCGCATTTACCGAGGAGTGCGAGAAGCGCGCGAAAACGAGAGGCGTGCGTCGACGTCGGCGTTCACGGACAAACAGAAAGAAACAGAAACAGAAACACCGAATCACTGGCAAGAGAATCTCGTTCGTGGTACGAATTTCCCGCCTTGCCGTTCGGTCGTCGTGTTGAAACTTGTTTCTCAGCTACTCATTACTTGTACACGATGCTACAGTGGGGCCAGTTCAAATTTAGCGATGCCAAATTAAGCACTTTTAAAATAGGTAAGCCAAACATGGATTTAATATCCACATGAATTTAAAATGAATCCTTGTTAAAGTTACAACGCTGCAAATCCACTTTTAGGTTAAAATATCTCGAAAACTGGACTTTAAGTAGATTTGTGTAATCAGGTTTGGATTCAGCGCTTCCAAAATTTTTGGAAACGTACACAAATACATATGTATTAATGAACATATATTCCTTTTTTTGATTTTAAATCGAGGTTAAATGGCATTGGACAGAACAAATTAAAACCTATAATAAAGATACATACATATATAAATAAAGTTATACGTACTTTTTTTTTTATAACACATAAGAAATAATAACAAAACAATGATTGTAATACCTAAAATATTATTGATATGTTTTATTTGTCATCTCTGAACAATTTTCTATAAATGTGTTATATTTAAGAAATGTTTTTTCGGATATGAACACTTTTTGTTTCCATTTTATCTAGAAAGCCCACAGTGCAAGGCGGCTTTACTCTCAACTCGTCTATTTGGCGCTCGCTCTCTGGCTCAGTGGAGCAAAAGAGAGCTCCACTCTTCAGCTAACAAACATTGCTGTTGGATGACTGGCGTGCTCTTAATAACAGAACTGCCAATAGGAATTCCCCTGCTATTATCTTAATTGGGAATCCCGAAGAGTAAATTGAAGTCTATTTTATTTAAGAACTAAAATGTATTGGGGCATAAAATTCAGTCGGTGCAGTTTTAAAGGAATTAATAGGGATTTTCCGCTTAGGCTTTACTAATAGTTAATAAGGACAAGATATTAGATACAAATTGGGTTTAATTTATTTCTTTTATTCCTTTAAAAAATAGGTTATATTCTTTTAATTATATTTTTTGTTTATTAAGGCACTCATGTTTGAAAATTATATATTAATAACCAAAAAAAGCAGATGAGCGATGGGTTACTTTTCTTGTATTATTATAACAGCAGTTAACAGTTAAAGAACAACAATCTGTTAAGCTCCCAGCAGTAGTTTCCCTTAAAAATGCTACTCTTTCAACGCAGTCCATGAGCGCTTTCAATCATCAGTGCTTCAATTTCAATCAGTGAGCTGTGCTTTCAACTTTTCTGTGTTTACCTTTTTTTGTTGATTTCCTCAACCTAAAAGAGAATGCGAGATACTCTTTTAAAAGAGAGTGGCTCGGCTTATCAGTGTGCCACAGAATATATATCGCTTGTGTGTGTGGCCATAGTTAATACCTATACTGCTTAATGATAGCGGCTTTAAGCCTTCTGCTTGCTTGGACTTCGCCAAAAGCCAAGCTGTTTTATCAGTTTTTTGTCATTTAATTTGAGCAATTAGGTATTTATTCATTATCCCGGTTTTTTTATATTTATTTTTTTATCCCAGTTAATAAGGGGAGCGCAATTAAGCGGGCAGCCTGGAAGTAGGCAGCAGTAAATGGATTTGTATGTAGGTAAAATTGGTAACATTTAGAATTGTGATGTAGATAAAATGTAGGATTCGTTTCGAGACTCATTTCATTTTTATTTTAATATGTAGCTTTTCAAGGCATTATTTGTATTTCAATTAAAACAAATATATAAAAAAACGAGATTGTAAATTATTAGGTTTTTAATAAAATAATCCATTAATGTAAATATGCATTAATGGTAGGTATATTAAATTAAATGTACGTTCAAGTTAATGTTTAAGAATGTTTGTTCTAGAATATTTTTAGCCATTATTATAAATATAAATATATATCAGCTTACTCTTATCTTAATAAAAATGTGTAAATTACATAAATTGTAAAGTTTTATTAAAGAATATTTTAACATTTTAAGACAATTTTAGCTTTCAATTTAACATGTTTTTTTTAAATAAGGCGAAGTAATAAGTCATTAAAATTATTGTTATGACACTTTTACTATTTTAAAATTGTAATATATAAATTAAATATTTAAAACTAAATTATTACAAATACACATATTATACGACTAAATCTAACATCAAAATTCGTACCTCATACTAAATTCTTGAGGGTAATCCAGAAATTATGATACTTTTTTAAGCTCTTTAAAATGTGCGTAAAAGTTAACAATGAAACTGTTTTAAGCTCTCAGTTTAGTTGGTTTTTTAGGTAGAAATTTGAATATTTTTTCTGTCATGATAATTTAATTTTTGATGAGTCATATTTACATTTATAGCATCATTTTTGGAAAAAAAAACTCCATAGAGTTCTTTAGCAGCTCCGCTTATACATATATTTTATGTTTTTAGTAATTGAAACATAGTTTTTTTTGCTCTTTCCTAAAATAAATTATAATAATGATGGTTTGAGTGTTAGTTTAATGTAAATAATCAAATAAAAATTCAAAATTATAGGCAGTTATTATTAAATTTTGTTTTAAATGAAAAATGTACCTAATGAAGCATAAAAAATGCATGGGTAAATTTGTCACAATTTGCCATCTTTTATTTATGTCAAGGGTAAATTTGTCACAATTTGCAATCTTTTTTTTATTTAGTTTAATCATTTCATTTTATCAATTTGCTTGCCTTCTACTGGCCGACGCACTGAAAATAACCAGGAGGTGATTAACCTTGGCTCGATAAATCGAAAGGCAATGAGGCAGCGCCATTATTGTCTCCGAATCATTTGATACAGACACCGATCCCAGTCAAAGGCTGTTCGAATTGTGTGTAAATTGTGTCGAAGGAGGCTAAAATAATGCGGCGTCAAAGGAAATTAAATGCGACATGGGGAATTGTGGGTTTTGTGCGGGGGAAAAACTGGGTAAGCTGGGAAAATTGTGAGGCTGGGAAGTTGGGAAAATGCCAGAACATTGGAGTAGATGTCAAGTGGGTGAGGCTTTGACCTGACAGCTGTGAGGATTCTCAGTCGGCGTGACAAGTAAAAGGCGTGGCCTTGAGCATCGTTCCCCCTCCCAATCATTATGCACCCCCCTTCAATTTAATTCCATATGAGCAGATGTACGTACTGTCTGCTTCAACGGCTTTCAATAAAATTGTGTGTGTTCTTTTTTGCCCGTTTTGTATTTTTTTTGGTGAAGAATTTTCACAAATCATTGATATTTATTAGCGCCGCACATGAGCTCACCCTAAACACATCGCTCATCCTTGGCTTCCGATCCACACACCCACTTTTCTTAAAGGTATATACATATATATATACATATATAGTATTATATACTATATATATCCCATCATCAATGAAGCTACTTTACGCAGCTGACTTTTGTTTACAATTTTTCGTTTTTCAAAGCG
The DNA here is from genome assembly GCA_008042635.1 of Drosophila nikananu. NCBI lineage: Eukaryota > Metazoa > Arthropoda > Insecta > Diptera > Drosophilidae > Drosophila > Drosophila nikananu. Next base: position 8,116 of record VNJV01015758.1, on the reverse strand, counting down.
CAGGCGTCGTTTGCCGGCTAGAAGGCCGCCTTCCACTTCCAGTTTCGAACAGCAATTCGCACTGGAAGGCTGGAAAAAGAGGGGAAATTCGAAAAGCCAAACAGTTTGGCGCCAAATCATTAAAGCCTGCCGGAATTTCAACGGGCAGTCCGTCGTTTACCGAGCTCGCGTAAGGATCGCACTGCGGATCGAAAAAAGTGCGCCTGTCATAAGTTAATAATATAAATAAATAATAATTCAACAAGAAAATTAAAAAAATAACTACTACTTTTAAAAACTAAACAAAAAACTATATAAGAATTTTATTACTTATAAAATTTCTAATTCAAAATTAACCCACTTTTGTGTTGTAAAATGTAAACAGACAAAAACAAAATAGAAACGAAAATAAACTGCCAAAGTGAGTGCTACAAATTATATGTTCAATTATCAGCAAAATTTAAAAGTCATTAATTTTCATTGACACAAAACAATAAACAGAGAAATTAATATGCAAAATTGCGCAGAATAAAGGAAATTCATACATACTTCTAAGGCTTGTGATGATTAATAGTTTCTATTTGTGATATAATCATAATTAAGGCCACCAAAAGCAAAATAAAATATTAATTTATTTTAATAAAATCAATTTATAGGCTTTATGTTAATTATATTTCACGGATAAAGTGTTTTTTGCTTGCCATAAATACTTATGTAAATAAACCTTTCGTTTTATTATTAATCTCAATAATAAAGCACAGCAATAAAAAATGCTGCCTGGATACCATTAATTTTAATGAAATATTTATTTAGCAGAAGTTAAACCAATTTTTACCCGAAATCATTTACTTAATTTAACGACTTACGTAATTATCATTAATAGCTATTTGCTATGCGCCGCTAATTATATTTAAACAGGCCATAATTGCCTACTGGCAATTGTTTTTCATATCACTCTGTTGGGGAATAAAAAAAAGGGAAAATAAATAATAGCAAAAAACATCTTTCTTCACAAATCATTCAGTTTTTTATTTACTTTCCACGAAAATAATGAGGAGCAAATAAATATAAATGTCTTTTATCACAACTAATTATGCCAAAGCTGACCACAATTGGATTTTTTTTCATTTCTTTGCACCTTGTTTTAACGAAGAAAAATAACTTTGCTGATAATAAATACATTTCCAGGAATCATTCAGTTATTTTTATGACACTTTTGTATACGTATAAAGCAAATAAGCAAATAAAAAAAAGGAAATTTATTAAAGACCTTTCTATGGTGCCATAACTAATTATGTCAAACCTGAGCGTAATTGGCTTCATTCGTTATTTTTTGGTCTGCTTTTGGGTTGGCCAATGAAAAGGGTTCCGTTCAAGGACAAATTGCCTTGGTCGCATCCCGCCAATACAAATTTAATGACCCATAAATTAAGAAAAATAAAAGGAACAAAGTTTCACTTTGTGGTCTTGGGCAGAATAAAAAGTCCCTTCGCGTCGCAGTTTAAATGTGGTTCCCCTTTTGGTTGAGTTGCGTCGAGTGCGCAGTTTTTTTTATTCCTTTATTTTAATAAAAATGTAAAGAAAATGTGAGAGTTCTTGGGAGGAAAACAAATATTGGGAAATGAAACAAACGAGGCGGGTAAACATGCACAATAAACGATTCAACTACCATATTCTCAGACGCCTGAAGACGGCTAACACGATTATGGTTTGGGGTATTAAAATATGATTACAGAATCCATTTGGATCATCAAAAATGTAAGTGGCGTAGGGGAAGCGAGTGCAAGTCCTACAATAAAATGCGACGTTTTATTTCGACATGGAAATCATACATAAATAAACTTCTGTGTCACTTTAGATGATTTTCTTGAAGTGATTTTGAGTTTAGAGACTTTGAAAAATCTGGAAACTCCTCTAACAAAATATAGTACCATAGAAATTATTCAAGAAATGGCTTAAGAGGTTTATAAAAAGTTTTAATTTAAATTCTTTTTAATTTAAATACATATTTTTATTAAACTTTTTTGATTATTAAATGAAGGTAAGAAGATTGGTTTATTATTAAAAACTTTGTTATGTATATTTATATATTTTAACTAAATAAATAAGACTTTTTTATATATTTAAAATAAATAAACAAGGCATGTTTGTATATGTATTTGAAATAAATAAAGACATGTTTCTATAAAAATCATAAATAATTATTATAGGTTTTACAAAGTCTTAATTTTGAATGACTTAATAAGGATTTGAGTTTTGTTTCCTATTAATTAATGTTTAACTTTTTTTATTCTAAACTTAACTTTAATAATTAAATTTTGTTTGTTAGTTTTAAATATATTTGTAGTAAGAACAAAGAAGAAAATAAGAAAATATGAGTTCAAGTGCAAGCGATTCACAGATAGAAGGTTGTTACATATTAGGCTCAGTAATTGTGTACTTAAAACCTTAAAAAAAAAAATATAAAAAATATACTATTAACCAAGTATGCTCAAAGTTTTAGAGTAAGTCCACAGAAAAAGAAATAAATGGAAAATATAGGAGCAGTAGGATATTTAAAAGCTATTTAAATGGTGTCTAAAAAAATGCTACAAATTTTAACAAAGTAAAACAAATTTTCCCTGAATATGAAAGCTACGAATTTTTTTTTTTAAACCTTCTTAGGGGCTTTAAAAACACAAGTGATTTCTATTGCAAGCTGGAATGTATACTTTACGGTGTGCGATTTATCCTTATACTTTTTTTATTAGTCCTTCATTTCTAACTTCTGCTTCCAACCCAACTCTGTAATAGTATAAACTGCAAAGTTCGTTGTACTGTTTGCCTGATAGGCTAAATATAAATGAGGAAAAACTATTTCCTAACAGACATCTGAGGCCATGCCGCACACATCCTACCCCTTTTGCTCAATGTTCTGTATTTAATTGATCATATGCATAATTTATGGGCTTTTGAAACCGCACTGCCCCCCCTTAACTTATGTTTATTTGACCACGAGTTGGGCCGAAAAGCAAGTCATGCGAACACACAATATCAATCTGCAGTCGGAAATCTGGCCACAATAGGAAATTGATGTCCCGACCACTGGCTGGCATTATTATCCAGCGAACCAAGGAGCTGCAGGACCAACAGAAACCCGTGCCACATGGATTACAATTCATGTGGCTCCGAGTAGAAGACGTGTGAGCCTGAGTTGTGTTAATGGCGGGGGCGACTCCGAGTTGCGGATGTTCCATTGTGGGCACATCAAAGCAACACGCTCCGGACATAAAAGAATAAATTAAGCGTGGATGAAAAATTCCAGCCGGCAAAAAAGGAGCCACCGAAAGTAATTCGGAAATAGAAAATGGGAAATTTTTGCCAAACACAATGGCGCCACAAGGCTGTGTACTCCAGCTTGGGCTCGCTCCTCTCATATCGTAGACAGCATGAGGTGACATCTCCGCTGGGTGTTTTTTAATATGCCAAGACTTGCGGCACGGCATGAGGCATTTTAATAATAATACATTAAGTACCAGCCAGGAGTTGCACTGGCCACCAAACGACATTCAGTTCATTAACTTAAATTACCAAGGGCAATGTCTAAATTAAATAAATAATGCTTGCATGCCGCCGGTACTTATGGCCAAATGAGGCTTGCCATGGCATCCCTGGGATCCCGATATAAATCCTTATTTATGCGCCTTAAACTTTGGCCTTAAACATCAGACATCCAGGCAATGGGTGGTATTTATGCCCTTCGCTGGCCCCAAGTTAATTAGCCAAATCCCCCGGGACCTCAGGCTTCTGTCAACTTCATTGATTGGTTTCCGTCATCGGTTTCTGGGTAGGGCAAGGACCGCAGGACAAAATGCAAAAAAAGGATTTGTCTCATTAGTCGGCTTCCTGCTGTGTCATTTCGCAAAACTACAGATGTGACAGCTGTGAGTAATCGGTTTTATGTTCTAGAAAAATGCAAAGAATAATTTGCACGGAATTGTTTTTCGAACTAAATAAATGAGGCGTTTTTCCCTGCTCTGGGATTTGAGATTGAACTAGTTTTGATTTGATTTATTTCACATTTACTAATGCTAAATGTAAATTGGGGGATTTCTGAGAAAAGTTTTATGAGTATGTTTTGTTTTTTTTAAATTCTTTATTTACTTAGACAAAAGATTTAACATTTGTTTATATCTAGCAAAGTTTTCTCTTTTAACATTTTTTCAACAATACTTTAATACAATTTACCAACATAATAAACCCCTCAATACTATAAAGGAAAACCCATCCCTTTAATCGGATTAAAGTGGAATTTGTTACGTAGTCCTAGTTACGTAGGATTTCAAATGAAGTGTAATCAACACCCTTGTTGGTGCCTGGTTGGTCCATCTGTTGAAAAGACTTTTCAAAGGAAAGGACCGTTGCCATACAAACGCTGAGTTCTAGATAACTGCAAACTGATAAGTTTATTAAATTGTAATGTAGTTGCACTAACTGTTAATTTTAGCCAGAGTAATTTCACTTTAAAGTGGTCTCCCACGTGGGGAAAACGACTACTTTTTTGTTGGTGTTGCCAAGTTATGACAGTTAAATAAATAACTTGTTCCCGCTTCTGTGGAAGAATGAGCAGCATCTTCCCTCGGCCTCTCATCTTTGATACGGAGCGATGCCTTTCAACAAGCCGTTAAATGCAAAGAGTAAACAATAAACAATTCTCGAGGTTCTTGGCAGATGTCTGTATAAAGACACGCACACCCAGCACAAACACCCACCCATCCGGAACACCCACTCGATGGCCCCTCCAGGGACATGGACCCAAAATAATGCCAGCACTCAGGTTGGGGTGTACATATCGCCCGGCTGTCGGCTTTCGACTTTCGGCTTTCGTCTCCTCAGACTCTGCCCCAAACGCGTGCCTCTTTTTGTGCCGAAACCTGCACGCTCTCTGGCCAATTTCGAGGCTTCTTTGTAAATGCTTTAAGGTTGAACGCGAATTTATGGACATGCCGAAAGATTTGGCATTGTTGGCCAGCCAATTTACCTGGGTCAGAAATAAAAAACCAAGGAGCACATATATAAAAATTAATTTTCAAGATGTGCATTTGGTGGCTCGACGGGAGCATACCCATGGCTTAGAAGTTATGTTTTATTTTTATGTAAATATTAATATATATAATATATAATATACATAGATAAAATTAACTGTGACAAATTTGTATTATTTTTAAATGTTAGATAAATTTTTAAGTAAGTTCTTTGCACAGGATTGGAAATCTTAAAAGATGATTCGAAATCTTGTTGTTGTTGTTAGTTTTATGTGGTTAATAATTTATATTAAGAGAATTAATTGCTGCTTGGCTGAAAATCATTTAGACATGTGCCTAGAAGACAGCTATGAGATAATGCTTTTATTGTCTAAATTTGAAGCATATTCGTGGGAATCATAAAAGGTTTTTACAATTGTCAAACATTTTTATAAGAATAATATCTATTTAAGAAAAAAAATTCCAATGTATGTGCCTAAAAGTAGGCTATGATTTATGTATTTTAAAGACTTAAAATTGTAGCTTACTTTTCTGAGTTTCGGAATGTTTTTAATACGTTTGAACAATATGTCTACGTCTTATAGCCCTATTCCACTGCTACATATTTCAACATTTTAAAAGTTTACATTCGGCTACATTTCTGGTTTATTTGAAGTCGTAAAATATTAAAAAATTTTTGTATTTTGTTCAAAATACCAGAAAATGTATGGTTCTATGAACAAAAATGGAACATACCCCAAAAAAGTTGAAAAATGTAGCAGTGGAATAGAAACTATAAATATTAATAAAAACTCTGCGTGATCGTAGCATACTTTTGGGAATCTTAACTGCCTATTTAAACTATTAAAATCTTATATTTTGTATATAATATTGGCTTAATATTTTTAAATTTCCCTAAAAATATATTTATATCACATACACTCGCATATGGCTCAATAATACTGCCTACCTTAATTTATTTACTGCTGAAAAATTATTTTCCATCGAAATCAATTGCAAGGTACTGCCGATTTTCCGGAAGACCAAGATGAAAGCAGGAAATGTTTTACAATTAATTGAAGTTTTCCCCAACACTTGCAGGCAAATTAATTCGTTGAATTTGGTAATTGAAAACGTTGAATCCGATATTCCCTTTGATATCCCTTAGGGAATATTTAAACATAAAAGTGGTGTACTTTAGCACCCAATTTCCAGAGCAGCAATTTTATTTATTGTCCATTTTCGGATACTCGTCGTTTTTTTTCTCTTTTGCCAAAGGCAGCCCCTGCTGGAGGTGGCATTTGAACTTTGAATTGAGCCTGTTTGTTGTTCTTGGCATTTTCACCTTTTCCCACTCCCCCAATCTCCACCTCTTACCAATTGTTGTTTTTTGCACCGGTGAATTTTTAGGTGTTTTATTGGTGCGTGCTGGAATTCATTAGCATTGAATGTCTAGCCGTCTGACGTTTGCATATAAATTGTCTAATGGGCCCAACGGGCATTGATAATTGTATTTGATGTCGGGGGGACTCGGGAGGGGACGTGTTCAAATGGCCATTAAATTAAAAACGAAAAAATAAGGGAGTTATAGTGGGAGCAGTCAATACAAAAAACACCAACGATAGCCTTGCGGGAAGCTGGTCAAGTGTTTGACCGCAAAAAGGACATTACCGAATGCCCATTACTCAGCACAAATAATAAATGATAAAAACTTGACTGCCATTCCGCCTCCGTAATTCTGCTGGCATTCCTCCCTGGATCTCCCTGAATTTCCCTGTGAATTGACTTTTCAGCTTCGACCATCACTTCATGCCATTTCCATTCATTGGCAGAGCCCTCGAATTAGGGCCAATGCCATTTGTCCATTTCATTACGTATACGCAGTGTGAGCGCTAAAAGTTTTCGAAACCCAAATCACATTGAATGCCTGTCATCGTGGCATTACTCAAAACTCGTCCGAACAAAGAGGTTCACTTGGGTCAGACCGCCTAAGTCCTCCGCAGTCCGCCCACTGCGCTTTTCCGTCTTTCCATAATTTTCCATCATCCCTGAGCCCTCTCATAGTTTGCATCACTTCATTTGAGCCGAGCATTTGCCACTCTTTTTACGACCATGTCGCTGGATATGTTTCTGGCGGCATTAGGGGCGACGTGACGGAAATTTGGAATTTTTCAGCTAAAAGGATACAAAACGAGAGAAGCGAAAAGTGAAAATAAAAGGCGAGGGGAATTTTAAGTGGCAAAACGACAAGTTTTTTTACACCAAGTAAACTTTGAAGAGTCTTTAAAATATAAGGTTTTCGTGGGAAAAACGTGTGCTAAAAATCTTTATTTAAATTTATACTTTTATACTGGACAAATTTCTAAGCTTGTTGAGTCTAAAATATGTTTTAAAACCTAGAAATAAATTGTATAGAACTTATTTATCCCAATTATGAATTTCATTTCTCAATAAATATATTTGACAATTTTTCAGACAAACAAAACATAAGGATTTCAATGTAAAATCTTTATGAATAAAGACATTATTAAATTTAATAATTACCGGTGTAGTTCACCAAAAACCTTAAAAAACCTCACCTTAAAAATATATTTTTTAAATTATTATTGTAGAAATCGTACAGTACAAATCTTTAAAGGTTGCTATGACTACAATGGGTGGTAAGGGTGCATCAGACCAAGGCAAGATCAGCAGAGTTTTTGTTGATGGATATTCCTTGGCTCTACTGGTGCACCAAGTCGACTCGTAGGTGAATATCAATATGATAGACACCACCTTCTCCTTGGGAGAAGGTCCTCCGCGTGGTACCTCCTGGAAACGTACTACGGTACGGCTAATGCGAGCGGCAATTCCCTGTGAATCCTCCATCCAATAACTCCTGTGACTCCACTTCCTTACCGAGACCTAGGTATGTCTTAAAACGGCCTCCCCTCAAGCCAGGCGTGTTAAGCGACCCGTGCCCGCTGGCTTACAGGTTCGCAGCTGAGGGGTTAATCCAGCTGTGTTCGAACGGAGCCTTCTCAGGGCCGGGCAACCCTGGGTCGTAAGATGCCTTACCGCGGCTTTGGGGCGAAGCCGCGGTCGACCTTCTTCAATGCCCCAAACCCCCTCTGGCCCGCTGCGCTTGCCAGGTC
>VNJV01015756.1:0-98985 GCA_008042635.1 Drosophila nikananu | reverse complement strand
TTCCATTCTACAAAAACAATGTGCAATGGGNTCAATTAACATAAAGGAATATGGAAAAAAACCGTTTTATAGTTGTTCTTCTGTCGCACTGCTATTTCATTGAACACAGCTGTACGTACATCCGACTCCGGTTTGTGTGTATCGCAACGCATTAAATCGATAACACGATTTTTCAGCACGCACACAGCCCGGGCCCAGACTGGATCCCAAAACAACTGGCTGACTGTGAGTTAAATTGTCAGTTTCATTACGTGGCAGCTTTCCCCGTTCGCCGAGCTTCCTCCTGCGGAATTTCCTTGCTTTTTTAAAGCCAAATCACTACGTCTGCGCGTGAGTCTACCCTGCCATCCTGCCACTCTGCCACCCTGGCACCCTCGCAGTGCGACAAGCGATTTTTCAAGTTGGCGCTTCATCGTTCTACGGAGCTGGTGTTCCTTCAGCTTTTTTTCGGTTCCGCGGTTCTGGGCGCCAAGCAAACTCAATTTTCGATGAGGGCAGAAACGCATCGAGAGCCAAGTCGCCAGGACTCCTCTGGGGACTCCTCGAGAGCTCCAGGACCTCGGCGCTGGTGAGTTCAACAAACATTTAACTGATTGCCCGGGCGTGTGTTCGTGCCCGGCCCTTCCTGATTTTTTGATTTGCAATACACCTGGGAGCGAGACAGCCCTCGGCCACGAAAATGTTTAGCTTATTTGTTGGAGCTGGAAAATAAATTGTCTGTGCGTGCGGTAATTGTAAATTACGTATGGACGGCCCCGGCTCCGGCTCCTTGGCGAGTCAGTGTCAGTAAGGCAGCCAAGTTATTGACACCTCTCCGAGCCATGCCGTGCATTTTTGATCGCAACTATCAGGGAAGCGGTCCGCTCATAACATGTCCGAATAGATGATGGGCTTGGGAGGCCGCACTAAACTAGGCAGTTGATTGGAATCTCCATCCGCTCCCCGGGTCAATGCAATCCCGATTTCGGTGCCTCAGACCCAAAGCAATTCAATCAGTGGGCTCGCAACTCACCAGTAATCCACTTTGGGGGCCCGAAAGAGTGCAACAATTTCTTTTAAACTTCCTGCTGACACAAATCAGCCCACGGCCATAACTCAAACTATCTCCACCTTCGGCTTCAGCTCCGCTATGGGCCCAGAATCAATAACCATAAACAGAAATTCCTTATGCTCACGTGTGGAGTGGAGGAGCAGCCGCATAAAAAGTATGCCACATGCTCTGGGAAATCACTAAATTCAGCCCAAGGCAACGTGTACCTCATCATTTATGGAGGCGGTAGAAAGGCAAGCCAGAGCACCGAGCACCGAGCACCGAGCACCGAGCCCCGAATACCATGCAATGCCCCCGTTGATAACTGAGAGTGCTTATCACGCCCACTCCGCCACCGCCGCCCACTTCTTTGCCTTCCCGTCTCCGCCCCCGACGACTGCATGTGACATTTGCATGCTTACTTAAACAGCAAAAAGCAGCCCCTACGTCAGCGACTGCGAGCTCCTGCCACGTCGAGCTCGGCACGTCTGCGTCAACTATGCTTTACATTTCGGCCAGACTCGTCTCAGGCTCTGGCTCTGGCTTAGGCCCGGACTCCGACTCAGACTCAGTTGTCCCAGGGCCGCTGGTGTTGTCAGTAGGCAGTCGCAATCCTGTCGACGTCACATCAGCACACGTGTGTAGTAAAAATCAGACGTGTGGGCGCTCCTCCGGAGTCGGAGCTGCCGCAGTCGAGCCGAGTCCTGCCTCCATGTACTTTGATTGCTTGCACGTTACCCGTACAATTTTCGGTATGATGGCGGCAACATTTCATGATTTCTTGTACGTGTTTCTGCCTGAGAGCACGCGTCCTCCGCCCCGTCCTATGCCTCTTGCCAAGTTGCCACTGCGCCGCCCCAGCCCCCCCAGATCTATTCCGGCTCTGGGGTTTCGGAGTAATGTATGCAAGCACTTTTTGTGTATGACGCCGTTGCGCTATGGGTCGTCGCCGTGTTTGTTTGCCTGGTGACTGATGATGGTTTTGCTCAGCTCCCACTTCGCCATCAGCCGCAGCCCCGGCTGCCAGCTCCCAGCTCCCACTTGAGCCGCTAGTTTCTCGGAGCGCGGCGATTCGGGGGTTCGTTCTGCTAATAAATCAATGACGCCATTCTGAGACGAAGTAGGCGATGATTTATGCCCGGCGAAAGGGTTCCGAGCACTTTCGGGCCTAATTGAGTTGCTTTTGATGGATCCGTCATTCCTTTCAGCAACGAATCGGTCCGGTCAGTAGAAGCACAACAAATTGTAGTACTCCTGTTTTTAGTAATAACCACAGACTTATCCCAAAAATTTTGAACAACATTTTCGTAAATTCCTCTGTACTTTCAACTATGGTCAATGCTGAGTTGATCGTACCGTCGTCGGACTCGCACTGGTCGCTAAGGCTTGTGGACACGCGGAAGCCCTTTCCCAACCAGATTTTCGCCAATGTCACCTTCAAGGTTCTCCGCTTCTTCTATCCCCCGTTCGCCCTGGATGCAGTCGATTTGACCCAAGTGGTCAGCAATCCCGAGTTGAGCGCCCTCAACGTGGGGCTCTTTCTTATGTTAGCCTTGGTCCTCTCAGGCGTTGTCTATGCCGGGTGCAAGTTGTTTAGAAAAGCGGTAAGTGGTTAGCTAACAGAAGAAAGTGAAAATAAATAAAATCAGCAATAGAGGGCGTTTAAGAACTAGCTCACGTTCCTCGGACATTCTAGATCTTCATTCATTATTCTCTGCGATTCTATTCACATTCTATTTATCGATATCTAACCTCCTCAAGCTGCTTGTTCATCTGATAAATTATTTTTACATTATATAATTTAAGCCTCTTACTCTACAGAAGCAGGCCCTTGGTTCAACCAATATCCTCGACGAGCCCGAATGGCTGACCAAGTCGAACGCAAGCTTGGTCCCCGCAGGCAAGGAGAACGATGTTAGTTTCCGCAATAAGATAGATTCAGATGGGGACGAGCAGGACGATCTGGCAGAGCAAATTGAGCGAGCTGTCTGGGAGAGGCCCGTCCGTAGAAGGCAGCTGAAACCTTGGCAAAGAGCCTAGTCTATCGGCCCTTTTCAGTCTTTGTAATCTGGTTCGTGTACGAGTTTTGTATCCTTCCAGCCAAACAACTCGATTTAAGCTCCTTCAATTTCGTTTAATGATTGGGCCCCCTTTCAGGGCTCCGGAAAGTGTCGGCTTTGGGGTTTTCTCTGTGGGTGCAATAAAATGAAGTGATTTCCCGGTTTTATGCTCGGCGCAGACACAGGGAGCCAGCGAAGAAGACACTGCACATGGGATTAGGTCGAAGCTGGGGCAGGAGCGAGGGCGAGGACTTGGGCTGAGGCTTGGGGCGAGGACTTGGGCAATCATTTTGGCAGCGCATGTGTCGGATTATTTTGTTGGCTTGCGTTTTATTTAAATTTGCTTCTTTCGGATGGCTTTTTGCGTGCTGCGGTGGTTGTTTGTCGCCCAAATCTGACAGCAGCTGAAAAGCGGGCTAAGCTTTTGCCGCCTCTTTTGGCTTGGCTCTGGGAACAAATTAATGATTTGCCATCAAGCAAATAAATCAAAAGCTTCAAAGCAGATCTCCAGCTTAGCCCAGCGGAGTGGGAATTCACATATTCGACGCCTTTCATCTGGCTCTCTGCTCCACTTTAAAGAGCGGCCGTCGCACATAGTTTTATTTTGCAGCTCTTTCCACTCAACTAAGCGCATGCATCGATGATATATCCCCGACCGTTTGACACCCCTTCCCATTGACGCGACATAAATAACCGTGCGAGGCTGTTATAATTTATAATCCTTGCTGTGGGCATCCCGGCAACAACAACAACAGCGACAACAGCAATGAAACAGGAGCAGGAATAACATTGGACTGCCACGGGGAGTGCAAATATTTTTGCTTGCTCTTCCCTTTCTCTATGATCCGGGCTTCCTCTTTCCTTTTTGTTGTATTTTATTTATTCGAAACCTGCCCAGGCGGAATCTCTCCGGCTCAGTCCGCCTCTCCCAGGTTGGCAGCACAAATATTTTGTTGGGTTCCCCTCCTTCTACACATCCCCACCACACCCAACATCCAACACCCAACACCCCCCAGATCCTGTGCTTGCATTTAGCTTGTGTGTACTTCTTTTTTGGGCTGCAAAATGAGGTCAAAAGTTTATTGGCCAACAACTGTGTAAGAGCCCCCCGCTCTGCCGGCGCTGTTTTGGTAGGCATTAATGTCAGACGAAACAGCTTTAATGCCAATAAACAAATTGCCTGCACTTAGCTGCAGGCCTTCCAGGCGCGAGGGGAGGGATTAGGCCAATCGAAATGGGTTTTAAATGATCCTGCAGCACTCTCATTGGCTAACCACAACAGCGAGCCAACCTCTGCGCGCTGTCCCACTGCCAGCTAATTACAAACCAATCAGCCAACTAATAAATTTCAAATAAATTATGGAAAAATGGATTCGCTAATGCATGGCAGAGAAATTACAAAAACGAGCACCAAACTGCCAAATGCATTAAATGTTCAAATGTTTAAATTATGGGTTTAGAGCACCTCTCCCCCTGCGGTGCGCAGGTTAACTATTTTAATTATTCAGAATAAATCTCGTAACATCTTTGTCATATGCATAAACTATTAATTATCCCGACTCTGGCACTTTTCGAGATGAGTTGTGTGTGAATCCTGAATAGTATCGACCCAACGAGCACCAATCGAAGTTCTAAACTTGGGAGCGAGCCGAAGGCTTCGAGACGGTTTTGATCGGCTCAAGGTAGCTTTATCTTTCCCCCCAACTGCCTTGGGTTAATTCCCTCCCCGTAAAAGCATTTGATTCAATGTTTAATGAGGGTGAACTGAATAATAGAGAAGGCCTACCTTTCTCCCGCTGGGAGGCCAGCAGCACCCCTTCCCGGGGCACTCTCCCTGCTCCATGATTATGACAGCTTCTTTGCCAAACCCTGCTCCTGGCAGGGAGCGCTGCCTTGCTCTGTGGCTCAGCCAGATTTCCAGGCTGCTCGGGCTTTAATTAAACGGCAATTGTGGTCATCAGTTGTCGGGCTCTCTTGTGCCTAATCAGTTTGTGCGATGAAAGACTAAGCCGGGATTACGGAATGTCTGCCATGCGGGTGCGACATTTGAATAATGAATGTCAACTCGATGCTCGGCTTGCAGGCGAAAAATATAAGCCCGACCTAAGTCCCCAATGTCACTCAGCTGTCAATTGTGAGCAAACCTTGGGCGCAGGCCAACTAATTGGGGCGTGGCAAGCTGACAAACTAACTGACCGGCTAACTGACGTAACCAAGGCAAGGCAATTGCCTGCCTGCCTGTTTGTCCGTCTCGCCATCAGGCTGTCCCTCCTGCCTGACCATGAACTAATGCACCTAATTGCTGTGATTATGTCGTTTGTGATTATCTGAGTTGGTGTGTCCTTGCTGCCGTCTAAGCGGGTCCTGCGTTGCATACAATTAGACGCAGCAAACGCTAAATCTCATTTATCAACCCGTGATCGATGCCCCTTGGCGCGACAATTTCGATAATTTGCCAAAGACATCACGTAAATCTCAGTAGGCTTCGGATTCCTGAGCTGATTGGGTTAACTAATAACCACACACCCTCCGTTCGAGTTGCCTTTGGAACTTTGGCCACCCTTTCCCAGGAACTGAACTGAACCTGAATCTGCCTGATTCATCCTCGGGATGCCGGAAACTTTTTGCTGACAAGTGTGACAAGTTTTAAGGCCCATAACTAAGGCGGCAAAGCAGCCGCACACCCGCCCCGCCCCGACTGTCAACTCACCTTGGGTGAACGGTTCCAAGTGCAGGACCCCCCTACCAAGTGCTGTGGTTTCCTCCTGCCCCCGTCCCCTGGCCTGGGCCACATTACACATGTAGAAGGCACAGCAATAATAGTAAATTTAAGCCCAGCCAACAGGGCGGAAAGGGAGACCCGGCGAGATGGAGAAATGGAGAACTGGAGAAGCGGAGGCCGGGGGACTTCACATGACTCGTTAAACTTTTTGCCATTGTAATAGTTCTGCTTGGTTGGTTTCTCTTTCTTTTGAGACAGAGACGAGACCGAACAGAAACCGAACCGAATCCTGGCGAATGAATCCCACAAACCGAAGGCGGGCTCCTTGGCTCCATGGGGGTGGCTGCTGCTTTACATGCTCCTGGTTTCCCTGCTCCTGGTTTCCCTGCTCCTTGGTCCTGGCTCGGGTTTCTCTGGTTATGCGCATAATTTATAGAGTGCGACAATATGTTGCCCTCTGTCTGCCTCCCGGCAAACTTTTCCACTCTCGTTCAAGAAAGTAAGATTTCTCTGACCGATACAGCTGCCAAGCCCGTGTGTCCGTGTGTGTGCGGTCCACTTTTGGGGGTCAGAGAGCAGTCGGAAGTCAAGGCTATTACCATAAGGGTACATCCACACATCTGGAAGGCGTTCCACGCGGCTCTCTCTTAATTCTGCGCTCCGGAATGAAAGTCCCACGAACACAACTCCCTCCGGAAGTGGACGTGGAAACAAAACTCTGGCACAACCCTCAACCCCCTGCGAGACTGACGTTTTTTTCGAAAACGTTTGGGGCGATAAAAATGCAGAAACAAAAACATTTGGATAGCTGCATAAATTTCGTTGTGTGTGTACTTGTTGTCGCCGCCGCGGCGGTCCGCTGATAAAACAGCGTCAAAAAAGTGTCGTCGGGGGAGCAACTTAAGTAAAACTGCGCTGTGTAGATCCTGGCAGATAGGAGAACGAGTTTGTTGCGTTGCCTAAACAAGCAGCGGCCCGGCAGGCAGCAGCGGGAAGGACAAACAAGCGAAAAAGTTTTAAATACACATTTACGTTGGGCAAAGTTCGCCCCGGTCGCTCTCTCTGACTCTTGAATTTTAAATATTTGCCGCCTTGGCACACTTTTGGCTCTCGGCCGCACGCCCTCTTGCCGCTCATCGGAGCTCTTTAAGCCAGGACCTCCGGTTCAATGGCCTCCCCAAGTCATCGCGTTCGGAGGAGAGCTCGTCGCAAGCTTCCTGCTTGCCTCATGTTCCTGCCGCAAATCCCCTGCCACAAAATTACACACACATGCATCGCGGTTGTCTCTCTATTTACAATTTATGCCCCACGTAAAGGTAAATAAAGTTGCAACAAGCGCTGCTGTTGCCGCTGCAGCTTGCTCATTGCATGCCACCAAAGTGACGTGCGTCCCGTGCCCTGCCCTTGGCCCTCCGCTCATCGGAGCTGCCTGGGCGCGCTTTGGTGGTTTGCCTTACAAATCCCAAAACCATTTCACTAATTGAAATGAATTTTCATACACGAGAAAGAGGAGGAGCAGCGGCAGGAGCCGGATGTGGGGTAAACTTGGGCCCGCATGCATTTGCGGGTGTGTGAGCAGCAGACACTCTCGTGTCGCAGCACAAAATTGCAATGACCTCGGGCAACCACAAGAGCGTTGCAGCTAAATATGGGGAATATATGGCAAAAAGCAGCAGCCAGGATGCAGGCACGTCACAAGATCCTACGTCTCGCATCGCAGTTGAATGACTTATCATCCGAAGAGGACGAAGGGGAAGCTTTAAGACTCGCAAAGTGTCCCTGGCAAAGCTGTCAAATGAAATATGAATTCGGTGCGCTCTTGGGCATACATATATGATTTATCAAAGTTTTCCTTTTGTGCCACTGACTCTCACTTGCGTTCTAAAAATATTCCAATTAAAAATTCATATACAGTAATTTGGCTGCTGCTGCCTGCTGGGACAGGGACTGTGACTGGGACTGGGACTGGGGACTCTCTAACCCCAAAAGGATTAAGCCACTCGACACGTCTCAAGATGTCGCCGGAGAAAGTAAATGGGCGGTGGATATACACGGCGTCTTTTCATTATTTAAATAATTATGCAATACCCGCGCCGGCAACTCGGGCATCTTAGCAGCCGCATGCAGGAATTTTCAAGTTCGTAATTATGCGATGGCTCACTGCAGTCCCTAAGCTCCCGCCCGCTTCCAGCCGCACTTCCGCTTCCATTTTTAATTTATTTTGAATAAGCAGAAAAGGCACAAAAGACGTTGCCCAGACACTGCCGGCATTTCCCACAACGGAAGTCACTCCTTGCAGCTGCTGCTTGTTTGCATTCCATTCGGCTGCCCTGCCGCCCAGCCTCCGTTGCGTATACGTAACGTGGGGTAATGTGTGCACTGCCGCAAGGACCAGGGGGAGGGTGGCCGTCCATTGAAAGGCGTTGAGCGTGGCTTGTAAATACAGGATGGCGACAAAGCGAGCCTGCAGGGAGCCCGCCCCCACGAAGGAACGGCTATCCTAAGCCATTTTGAATTTTTGTCTTGTGCTTCTCGGGGTAACATTATTTTAATTAACATATTTATGGGGACGGGGATAAGCGGCAACAAAAGCCAAGTCACTCGTCATACGGTTTGAGTGCAATGCAATTTTAATTACACACTGAGGCAGGGAGGCAGGGCGGCAGCTGGAGTGACGGCGGGAATTCTTATGGAACATGCACTGCAATGTTGCCATCTGAAAATCATTAAAAATTGTTTGCGAACGGTGAAATCATTAGAAGCATATAAATTATGCAGACGCCCTCCAACCAGCCCGTAGCCTTGCAGCGGAGCCGAGGAGCCTCGTGATTATGCAGCACATAAATGCCACCAGCAAGGACGGCCGCGAAGGATGGGGACAAACATTGTTTTGTTAATGTTTGCCATGACTTAGCTGCATACTTTCGAGGGCGGCGGGCCAGGACGAAAAGGGTTCAAAGGAAAGCGGGCCCGGGCCAAGTTATTTCCATTGCGCACCTGAAAGTATGCCTTAAGAAATTCAGAAGCCCAGACTTGCCAACTTATGTGTACCAGCGCCTAATTAAGTCGCAAAAGAAGTGAATTGCTTGTGCTTTCGGCAAAGTTTGGGCCCGGCTGGTAGCCTGGTAACCGGGAATTTCAGGTATCTTGGTCAAAGACCGAGTGGCCTGGCAGGCTCCGGGCCGGGTCCACCCGGTTCAATCGCACTCAATATCAATAAATCCCGCAACAATCTGCATTCAAAAATCAAAGGATACACATGCACAGAGTGCTGCCGCAGCGGAGGGAAGAAGGGAAGGCTGCCGGCCAGACAGTCGAACATAAAATGCCAATTTCTAGTTGCCAAATGGTTATTGCCTGGTCTATAAATGCAACAGCAACGGCAACGGCAACGGCAACATCCACAGCCACGGCACTGGCTGGACTTAAACCCACGTGCGGGGACCATCCAAAATGGCCACAGCTCTTATGTTACCTATGGCCAAAGTCAAGCCCACAGCCAAAGCCATAGAATAGCTATGGCCGCATGCATATGTATGCATATTCCCCCGCTTGCATATATGTATGCATGTTGGACGTCTGGCAAGTTAAGTGCCAAGCGGAACACGAAGGCAATTTGTTGCGTCACAAAAAATGGCAGCCGGAACGCAGATCGAGTGGATAGGGGCTTGGTCCGGGCGCGGCTTCCCCGTTAGGAGATAAAATTAAAATTGTGCGTGAAAACTGTAGAGGATAAAGGATAAGGGCCACATATCCATTCAACGGGGGTCCTCGACTGGCCAAGGAGCAGCGAGAGGGCTCCGTACTTAGCAGGCATAAAATATAAATTACAATGCTGCGCCATAATAAATTTCAGTTTACGTAAAAACGTTAAATTTATATACACTATATACGGCAAGGGCAAGGGGTGCTGCAGCCACACCGGAATGGGGCGAAAACCCATTATGAATGAATTTAGTAGCAGCGGCAGTAACCGAAACGTGCCCGCTCTCACTCTATCCATATCTCCTGGCCCCCCGTTCACCCGTTTGCCTTTATATTTATACAAATTTAAAGCACTTTCGGGGGATCCCCAGAGCCAGAGGCAGGCCCACGCGGCGGGGAAGGAGGTTAGTTGAGGTTTCGGAAAAATGCCGGCAAATTTACGAGTATTTCCATGGCTGGCAGCAGCGATAAACCAGAACCAGAACGAGAGCCAGTCGAAAGCAATAACGACCGGCCAATAGACACTGAACTAGACTCTCGACTTTGGACTCCTGACTCTCGAGCTGGGGCCAGCGACTAGACCGGACAGCACAGGGAGAGGAAAGTTGGCTGGAGGACACCCCAGGACGGGGGCTAGGCACTTGAACTAGGCGCCCGGCCAGGAGAGGGGGACTGTGTCTGGCCCTCGGGGCGAGTTGAAGCGGTCAATGACAGTGAAAAGTTTTCTGCGAGCTAACCACCAAGGCGATAAAAAATTAAATCAACAGGACGGAAGGGGCAGGTAAGTAGGCGAAGGCAGCACAGACTGCCGCATCAAAATGCCGCATCGGCCTGTTATTATAATGAAAACGTGGCCAGCAACCACGCCAGCCGAGATGTGGCACTAAAAAGTTGTTAAAAGCAGGGCCAGGCGGCGGACAACAGCGGAAGCCAGTTACATTTGCATGGCCAATGCTCAGTCGTCCTTTTCAAGTGCACAGCCCGGCACAGGACGATTGTGTCTCTCCCGGGTCATTAACAATTTAAGGTGCCAAGTACGGCCCAATCAGAGCTCGAATCTGGCTGGCTGGCGTTTTATTAAAGCTTTAAAGGGTGCAGCTGGGGATCGGGAGCAGCTGGTGAATCACAGCAGAACAGGGAGCCTCCAAAGCGCTTGCCATGCCAATTTATACTGCTTTCGGGCTGGGAAATACACGTACTCGTCCCCGTGCATCCGTACATTTCCAACTCTCGGCCAAACTTTTGTTTTGCTCCGCGATAACTCTGGGCGAGTATGCGCGACTGCATCGGGGATTGGGTGCGCGTGTATCCAATCGTGCAGAATGCCCATTTTTATATGTATTTGCATATGGTGCATAAGCATTTTTTCATACCCCAGCCATCGGCAGGAGCCCCGCTGCCCCTCGTCGCGAAATTTTAAGCCAAAAGCATTGGCTGCGGACGCGGGCAAAGTTTCCCTGAAAAATAACGTAGGCTGTCGCAGCCGCTCCGATTCATTCATTCATTTGCCAGCACTGCAGGCTCTTCCCATTTTTCCAGTGGGTGCCAGAAGTCAACAAATAATATTTTCCATAAAAACTCGCACTGCTGCAAAATTGAAATGAAAATATCCCGGCTTGGGGGGGAAGAAAGGAAAGGGGGAATGTCATCTACACCCGTTCGTATGTGTGGGCTTAAACCTGCCCAGCTGTGCGGGGGTGCGGGCAATCTGAATCTCAATTTGATGTAGAATTTAATCAATATTTGTGTTACGATGACAACGAGGACCCCCGCCGGGCATCCCCCCCTCTGTGGCAGGCAGGTTAGAATGTTTATCAATTTATGCATAAATGCAAATAGAATTTCATAAATAGTCATTTAATTGCACTTTGGCCAGAAGCAGAGGCGCCGGACGGCGGCCTATAAACGATATGCAAAATGCAAATTGGCGGACAGAGAGAACACTTAGGCAGTGTCACATGCAAAATCCATCTGGCGCATTGATGGGCCGGCCAAAGTGTGCAACTGCCAGATTAAAGTGCTTCGAATTGTGGCCAAAACCTGAGCACTGAATGCAGTCAAAGCGGCTGAGAATGTGTGCCAAATGCCCGGCACATTCACTTTAGTGTTTCTCCGAAGACGAGGGGCAAACGGGGGCTGCTGGAAGCTGGGAAAAATTATGTGGCACGCAGGAAAATCAAGACAAAGCTTGGCATAAATACGAAATATGAAAACACGGGGGGCGTGTGTGTGTGTGAGTGGGCGTGTGTTTGCACAATGCAAGGGGAAAACAAAAGGCAGCACAAAGCAAATACGCAGGCAGCACAGCAGCCCGAAAGTGTGCTACACAAATGTATACACACGAGGCCGGCTGTTCAGGAGGGTTGGCATTTTCAGCAGGCGCCTCTGCGTGTGTTTCGCTACCTTCTTGCATTTTGTTTATGCTTCCAGCTCCAGAGAGCTGCCTCTAAAAATCGCTCCAAATGAGGACGGCCTGCGAATAAAAGCCCGCTTCGGCTTCATTCAATTAATAGACCCATAAACGCCCGTCCTTTCCATCATCTCTTCGTCAGCCACTCGCCGCCCTGTGTGTGTGAGCCGCAGTTGTTTGTCCGCAGTGGTTTTTTTTTGTTTAGACGGGTTTCTGTTTAGGCCCCTGCGGTCGTTTGGCTCTCTTTTTTCGCTGCCGTGGCCGCTGCCAACTATTTTCACTCCACTTTCGAATGTTTTTATCCCTAAAGCCTGCTTGCGGATATGCATAGAGCGAAAACACAAACAACGGCCAACTCTAACCGAACTGAGTCCGCGGGAAAAAGAGGCCAAGAACATTGTTGGAAAAACAATAAATGGCAAATGTATGGCGGCATTTTAGGCGCATGGCGCATCGGAAACAAAAGAGCTGAAAATTTGCAAAATGCCGGGCCTTTCCCTCCGTGTTCCTCCGCCCGGTTCGATTCTTTTTTCTGTATTTTGCATTTTTATGGCAATATGGCAAATGGAATTTTTGTGCCCGATGCGAGCGCTAAACATTTAAATGAGTCAAGTGGCTTTTTGATGGTCGCCACGCAGCGGGAAGGGGGCTTTGGATCGGGCTTTGGGCTGGCTGCGGGTTGAATTTGCATATGGCTGCAAAAATTGCTTTGCGGAGGCTTTTAGTGAGCCAAAATGGCGGAATGGGCGGCCGAGCGGCACACTTTTCAAATGGGAAAGACATGTAGGTTGGGGGTGGGACGATCTATCGGGGTTTACTCACTTAGATTTCCACTGGGAATGTAAACGTTGCCCGATGGCGTTCGCACCAAACAAGATGGCTCAAAGTCAACGTCATTGGGATTGCTGGCGGTTAAACGACCATTTTGCATGCGACTCATTGTCGGATTACGCGGCGGAACGTCCGGCGGAGCCGTTGGCGTGACTCCTTCCAGGAGGAAGCCTGAAAATAGGTGCAAAAATACGGAGCATTAGTTGATTTTATTCGAAATCACGGCGCACAGTCCCCACTAAAAGTATTCCCTGCATTTTTCAACAGCTTCGAATGGATTTAATAGAGTGGCGACGTCCCCGTCTGCTGCAATCAGTTCGCATTGAATGCCGGGGACAAAAATCAGGCGAAAGGAACAAATCGAAATGAAATTATTTAACAGCATAGAAAATTCAATTTGCCACCTCTCCCTCCCCCGCCCGATTCCCTAAACAAACAAACACGGAAACTTGAATACAAATGCAAAGGGGCGGGTGCGGCGGAAGAATAGATGCGAAACTCTAAAATACCGAGAATTACCAGGCAAAAGGCAATTGCCAAAACGAGAAACCAGATATATATAAATAAAAATAAGAGGAAAACATAGAAAATGAAATTCAATTTGCGCGCTCAAAAATTTCAATGCCGCTGAGTGCGAGAGAATGAGGCGGGAAAGCGGGTGCCAAAGTGCCTTTGAAACTCATCCCCACACACTCAGGGCGTCGAAGTGTATCTCTGTGTGTGCGCCTCCTCCCCTCTCCTCCTCACTCCTTGGGCTGTAATAAATTTCAAAAGCATTCGCATTCACTCGCATAGAAAATTTTAAGCTCATTTGTAGGCTTAAAAAGCATTTCCCAGAGGGAGCGGGAGCGGCATAGGGATTGCCGGGTGCAAACAGGATGCCCGACAAATTCAAACGCCAAAAGCGAAAAAGGACACAACAGAGCAGCGGGAGAAATGCCTAATAAAAAGCGGCAGCGGAAGCGCCGACGGCCAAGGAACAAAATTTCAAATTTGTTGAGATTTGCCGGGCGCGAAATTTATATCCTTCCCCCCCGTCCGCCCCTAGTCCGCGTCTCCTCCTAATCCGCCTTCTGAGGATGCCGTGTGTGTGGGCTGCCGCTGGCTTAGTTAGTTATTCCGGGAGGCTCCCTCTTCCTTCCTTGGGAGCCCCCCTGCCTTAATCGCATTGCGCTAGGCCGAGACCATTCCCGTTGCTCCTGCTGCCAATGTCCTTTTTTTGTGCCCTGCTCTAAGCTGGACCAGAGGGGCAGCAGCAGCAAAAGCAGAATCTGGGCGCACAAGTGGCCACTGGCCAGGCCTGCCTGGCTGTGGGAAGTTAAAGCTGCGGAAAATATGACACCAACTTGTCTGCCTCGGACGAGCCTGCTGCCCGGATTGCCGCAGGGCCTGCGCATTATCGTAATAATGAAACGCGCCCCCGCCCCCAGAGCGGCGGCGGAAACAACAACAAAAACAGGCAGGAAGAAGCCCGGCGACTGCCTGCCAGCAAAGATTATTTCACGCGGTTAAACACAATGGCAGCAGTAGCACCGAAAGTTGCCCCAAAAATGTTCAGCCAAAATTGGCAGCTGTAAAGTTGCTCTGTCGGTCGGTCGCTCGGTCAGCTGTGATTAAAACAGGGGGGAGGATATTTGTGGGCTTTGTCTTTGGCCGGCGTGTAATTAGATTTGAGATTTAAGGCGCTTATGCCCGTTGCGGGGTAATTCAAATTGAAAATGTCCGGGACCCCAGGTCGTATGGGTGATGTACCGCCCCTGCGACTCGGAGTGGCTTCGCTCCCAATTCATTAGACAAGGATCGCTTATGACGCTGCCATGCACTGCGCTGACCTCCAATTACATCGTCATCAAGCGCAAAAGTTAAGCTAAAGTAGCCGAGTGCAATTTGCATGGACAAGCGTCGTGGATGGCATCATTTAAATACACATACGGTCTCCGGCGGCGGGGCAGGGAGCTTGTGGCGAGCTGCATGCATTAGTTTAATATTAAGCAAGAGGAGAGCAAACTGTCAATTGTGCTACCATTTATTGTGCAGGAATATTGGGACACCTATTGGCTGAAACTGAACAAAACTTATCCTACAAGGATCTATGCCCTATAATACCATAAATCTATTCAAAACTAAAGAGTTTGTATAACAAAATAAACATATATCAAGCTCCTTGATCTACACCAACATACACTGGGTTATAATATCCTCGAGTTACTCATTGATGGGCATGTCCTCTTCGTTCAGTTTCGGCGGACCAAGTCAAGGGCTTAGCCAAATGGCAGAAAACAAGAAAGAAAGAAATACAAAAACGATGACAATGGCCACGTTGGGAGCCAACACGAAAGTGGCTAACAAAGAGGATTCTCCACTAGTCGTGGTGGCCTGCCTGCTTGCCAGTTGGCATCCGCACTCGCATCTATGTACATCCGCATCTACTTCCACATACACAGACAGGCATGAACTGGGGGCCAATGCGAATGCCAAGCGACCACTTAAAGCGCAGTCGGAGGCGGGAAGACAAGACCCAGATGATGGACCAGGAGCAGGCATAGGACCAGGGCCAGGAGGGTCGGAACGGAGCAGAGCAGAGCAGAGCCAAGCGAATGAACAAGGGGAAACTACTGGGAATGGCGCTGATAAGCAGCTTATCTTCATTTCTACAACCCCCAGCGTTTATTTTTCCACTGCCTAGATCTCTGTGTGTGTGGGTGTGCGTCTGTGTGTTGTTTGTTTGTGTTGTTGCTTGCGATGTCGTTATTGTCGCTGCTCCTCTGCCGGCGCTGCTGTTGCCATTGTCGTTGTCATTTTGAATGTGAATGCGCTGCTGCTGTTTTTAGGGTACGCAAAATGTGTAATGGCATTTCGTCAGACGGAGCATGAAAAAGCGAGGCGAGCTTAGTGATAACACAGGACGAGGAGTAGGGCACGGAGGAGTGGCTGTAGCAGTTGTGTATGTGACAAAGCGAATTTTCCCTTCCCTACTCATGCCCCAGTGTTGGTTTGGTGAGGGTTCTTCTTTTTTTCGGCTTGCATTTAATGCTTTTATAATGCACTCAGCAAAGCTAAAAATGGAGGGGAAAAACCAACATTCGACAGAATGGAAAATCTGCCAAATGCCAAAAAGTATTCTCGCCAAATTGAAGGGAATTTGGAGACATGGGGCATAAGGCGGTGGCAGCTTCAGCTTCAATTAGGAAAGCGGTCGGGCCGGGAATGAAAACATTCAAGCGGCATGGGCACGGCACGCGCTGCCGAGTGAAATATGTTAATTAAATTAAGGAATGGCGGGCAGGGGGATCGAAAGGCGACACCAGCTGCTTGTGGCATGCCAACAATGGGCAATGAGGGCCAGCAAGCGGGGGCATGCCAACACCTTCGCAGGCAGCAACAGATTCTTCCTCAGCTCCTGGCTCCCTTGACGAGAGAGAAATGTAAAACACTTTCGGTATGACAGCTGAAATGTCAGTTAAGCATGAATTGCTGCCAGCACAGGGACGAAGGCGACGGCGAAGGCGAAACTGGAGTAATGAAAATGAGGCGACCCAAGCCTTCCCCGGCTGCCTGCCTGCGTTCCCAGGTGGCCAGCAGGGACTGACAACTGCTGAATCGTTTCTTAACTACAGCTCCATGCCGCTGCCATGCTCCTGTTTGCCTTTCGCCCGAGTTAAGTGAGTGAGAAACGAAAGATAAAGATGCCAACCGGGAAATTGCATTGCAGTCGTGGCCCGGAAGCGGCGATGACATTCGCTTAATCGATGGAGATCTCCGCCTTCTAGCCCATTAAATTGCAGCACAGTCCGTCGCATTCCGGTTCCGGCAGCAGCATCGATAATAACAATAATCAGGGGAGACAGCTATGATGACAGCCAGACCGGTAAACAGGTAGACCGCACCAAATAGCCCTGCGTAAGCCCAGGTGCCCATGTGGGCCACGCTGCGTATACGCAACGTGGAGCAGACAGTATGTATGATTTTTTGCCGTCCGCTGCTGCTGCCATTTGCTTGATAAGGGATTGAATTATATAGCAGCAGAGGGGAACGAGGCGCAGCATGGAGGAGCGAGCAAACAAAAGGCCTAAACTGACAATTGGGCGCTTTGTTTGTAGCGTGTCTGTGCATTAGGACTGACTGCATTCAGTTTCAGGCCGGACCTCGATTCCCTTTCCCTCAAAGGCGGCGGCAGGATAATGCGGGCCATCTGTATGCGTGTACGCATGTCCCTGCCAATGTTTGCACTAGCACAACAGCCACACATAGAACCAAGCAGGGGATTCATTTAATAATAAATATTCTTGTTGCTTCTTGTTACTATTATTAATATACAAAATGTGTTTAAAGAAAACCGTGGCCGCAAGCTCTTAAAATTGTATTAATTTTTATAGCCACCGTTACCTTAAAAGATGGCTTAAACATTTCTTAGTCTGATATCTTTTTCGTCTGCTCTACAATAAGCTCTGCTTACTATTTTCTCCCTGTGCATGTATGTTTGCGCCGCCTGCTCCTGACATATAAATAGGGCCCGAGCTCACACACTCTCACCGAATTGTCAAAGTTTAGTGGAGAATGGCTTGTCCTGGGCCGGTCAAGTAATTCCTTTGCATAGGTGAATGTGTACAGTTTATTAAATGTGAGTCCTGGCCGAACCCATGGCCGCTGCCTGCCCAACTATTTATGTCGCCTGTCGTTTGCCGCCCAAGGACCGCCCACACGCACCAACACTAACACCAACACCAACACCAACACCCTCTCACGTGCAGACGGGCCCATTGTGCGTCATTTGCAAAGCCCTGCGCATCCACAATCTTTGTTTGTCAAAGTTTGCGCTCGCCTAGGAGATTTATTTAGTCGGGCTCTGGCACAACTTGGATTTACTTCGACACAATTGTCAGCTTAGTCACGTTTCATGTGTCGACGACGGCGGGGATGCGATCCGGGGGGAGTGCGTGGCAGGATGTGTGGCTGGGAGCCACGCTAATGCTAAACACGACATAAAGGTAAAAAGCCAAAGACACGCGATGCGAATATTTTTACGGGCCGCCGAGAGGAGCACCTCCGGGGATAGGTGGAGCCGGCGAAGGAAAACAAGAAGCTTACGCTTTGTTTGCCTTGATTTCCAGTTTGTATGCTAGTTGGCCTCAGCCCCAAAATCGCTGCTGGCGAGGATCAAGAGGCTGCTACTCTCTGCCATGTTGATGCCTCGCCGAAAAATCCTTTTGCTGCTGCTGCTGCTGCAGCCTACTTTGCGGCGGTTCTAATCAAGTTTCAGCAGTGACCCGGTTTCGCCAGAAGCCCTCCTGCTCCGAAAACTAACTCTGACAGTTTCTGATATGCCGCCGTTCTAGCCCCCGGTCTTGTCCCGGCCGAGGCGACACGACGCGACGCGGCTTAATTGATTTTGCGGCATGCAAAGTTCAGACGACGACGACCCCAAAACCGCAAGCCAGCCGATTTGAGTTCATTTTTTCGCCGCCTCCTTGCCTCCTAGCCTGCTTAGCAGTGGCAAGTGCAGTGCCGGCACTTCCCCCTCCCCACTAATCCTATTAGACGATACTTTGCGGTTTCTTCCCTTCTCCTGCGAACTCTTTAAGCCTTAAAGCGCCCGCTCGAGCGGCCCTGGCATAACTTTGGGTTCTTTGTCAAGCGCGAATGTAATAAACGTCAACTGACAGTTCCTGGCAATAGCAAGTTCCCAAGATTTATTTGCTCCGACGCAGCCCAGTAGTCAAAAGTTTTGGGGCAAATGAATGGTTGAGCAAGCGGCGAAACTGAAATCTAATTTAACGCTATATTTGGCGCATTTGCCAGTTGCCAGTGCTGCGAAAGTGGGTCGACCCTTCGTCCTTTTCCATTTCGATTCGCCGAAATTACACCCAAATTATAAGTGCCTCCCAGCAAGGGTGGTGTGTGGGTGGTGTGGAGGAGGAAATGCAGCGAAAAGTTTTCGCCGTATGCCACCGAAAGTAGGCTATAGATAACTGACATTTGCTTGCGGCTCATTAACATTTCAAAGTGGCAGCCAAGGGGCCAAAACACACACTTTTCCTGCTTCTTCTACTCCCCTCCGCTGCCGCTCTACTTTCCCGGCTGGCCATAATTCACAGCGTGTCAGGCGCGCTTAACCTTCTTCGCCTTTTCTGTACGTGTCGTAATGCCAGCCGAGGTGCTTGACATTTTTCGCGAACGCCTTCAGTTATGCAACACATTTTCGCGTGGCACCAGGGGGGAACGGGAGAACGGAAAACGCAAGAGCCAGGGAAAGTGAGAGGGCCAGGCGCAGCCACGACACAAAAGCCTACAAACAAATTAAGCAGAAAATAAAAGCTTTATCTCCGCGCGTGTGTGTGTGTGCGGGCGAGGAAGGAAGAACAGACCAAAAGCCAATGGAAAATCGAGGAAAAGGAAACTGGCGCAATCGTAGTTTCTTTGGAAAAGTGCAGGCAGTTAAGCACTTTTGTCTCAATGAGTGTCAACAAGCGACCCGAGGAGGCGACGCGACACAAGTCAAGAGTTAGGCGCACACACACGTCCGAGGGCTCACAGCAGCGGTCACAAAACAGGTTACAGGTTTTACAGGTTGTAAAAATTGGCGTTATACATCTTATTCTTTATTTTGCTTTTAGCTTTGTTCTAATTTATTTTAACTTTTTCAATACCGTGACAGTTCGAGTTGAAAAATCGTATTGTATCAGGATTAAACACGAATAGTTAGTTTCTTCTAATTCTCTTTTATTTCTCTAAACTTTATCTGCACACGTGATTCTTTTTAAACTGTTCGACTTTGCAGGCAGCTTATGGTTCCCTCTGAGAGAGAGATCGCCTGTCCGAAAGAGAGCCACTCCACTTTAGTGTGCCCAGCTAATCATAATTCTACATTGCCTGCTACAGTATGGCTTACTTTCAGTTATATTTAAAATTTATTTTATCCATCTTAGATCATTTTTGGTTAGCTCCTAGCACAGATCCAAGTCGCAGCTCTATTTTTCCCACCACAACTGTGTGCATGTGGGTGTGGCAAAGAAACAGAAAAAAATAATCGCTCTATTAATGAGCCCCGGGCCAAGTGCAACAAGCTGACAACATGACCTAACCTAACCCAGCTATTTGGCTCGGCTGGCTTGCATCTCGCTCTGCGTGTATGTGTGCGTTTCGGCCACTCGTGGGTTTAGTTTGCGGCCAGATCTGCCGTCTCCCTCTTCTCCTCTTGGCCTGCTCTTACTCTTTCCTTTGTTCCCACTCAAACAATGGGGGAGGGAAAGAAAAGCGAAGGAGTGAGTGGGTGAAATTGAGCCTCGGCTAGAGACAACAACGACTTGGGGTGCCTTTAGAATTCCCAACTGGTTGAAGCAATTAGACAGATTTTAATGCTGTCGTGCTCCGTGCTCCTGGCTCGGTGCTCGCATTTTTTCCGCCGCTGGTTCAAAGGAACTTTTCTATTTTGATTCAAATTCTAATTGGATTCCATCTTTGGCAGCAATCTCATTCAATTTGCCAGCTGACAAAAGTTGCTATGCAAACGCGAAACATGAACAAGAACAAATCATTATCGAAGTCCAACAACAGCAGAAGCAGCAGCGGTAGCGGCAGAGAGTGGAAAACTTCTCGTCATGCGGAAGCCGGGGGGCTGAGGGGCATAATGCGAGCGCACAGAGAAAACTTTTCGGTTCCGGCGGGCGAGGTTATTTTTTTGAAGGAATGTCTGCCATGTATACATTACAAGTTTCGCGTTACGAATGTGGGAACATCTGGGGGTGTGGTGGGCCAAGTGTGGGGGAAGGTGGGTTGCTCGTGGGGCACGGATCCGTCGCTCTGCTCCCATCTCTGGGCAACTTTAATTGGAGCGACTTGAAAGCGAAGTTTTCATTTTATTTCCATGCCGTCTTTCTACTCTCAATTGCCTCTGCCCTGGTCAAGTGGTTCTTTGTGTGGATTTTCAGCTTTGAGCTTTGTCGTTTTGTTTGTTTATTATTCGCACTGCTAGCAAGAGTCCGAGCGCACTCCACCCGAAGGCCCTTCATTTTCCCTAATATAATTTAAATTTCCTGCACTGCTCTTTTTTGAGCATTCATTCCGCTCCGGCTTTTAGTGGACTTTGGAGAGCCGTTAAACTCGGAAGTTCCCTTCCAGCTCCCAGATACACACCAGCACTGACCCTGCCCTGCTGATGGGGGTGGAGTTGAAGTGCCCCCGAAATTGAAAAGTGGCGAAACTTTCAGTTTCTTTTTTCCTGCCTTTAAGGGGTGGAAACTTGCGGTTTTATTAATGCTTCTGCTTCTGTTTCTGAGACCTGAACGTCTCAAGGAACTTTTGCTGCTGCCCCGCATTTTTCGAGTCTGCCTCAGCCTGCTGCTGCTGCTGGTGTTGCTGTTATTCTGCCTGATCCTGTTTGTGATGGTGGAATGGCGGGAGGCGGGAGGCGGAAGCAACAGCAAGCAAAAAGTTTGTTGCTGGTAATTATGCTGCGTGCAGAGCGGGAAAGTTTGCCCTGGAGAGGCTGCGAGGCATGTGAATAATGATGTTGACGAAAGGAGCGAGTGCAGCGCGGTCGGGCTGCAAGGACACACAGTTGCCCTGTAATTTGCCTGTCCAATCGCAGCACTCAGTTCAAGGGGTCTGCCACGGCTTTGATTCGCGTTTTTCATGGCATTAATTTAGCAATCACTCGGCGCGCGGGGCTCGTGGTTGAGTACTTTTTAGTGGCGGCACACACGGCTGCACAAACAATTAAAAATAATGAAAAACTGCAGTGCAGAAACATTAAAATGGGAGGCAGAGCGAAAGGTGCAGCCCTCGCTGTTGCATTATGTAAAGCAATTAAAATGTTGCAGGGGCAACGCAACAGCAACTGCCGCCGAATGTAGCATAACTTAAGGCGTACTCGCACACACACACGCACACACACCAGCAGACAAAGAAAACAGAAGAAAAACAGTTGACTTTTAATGGCATGGCAGTCGGGGAAAGGGGGCGGCTGGGCGCACTGCAGCTGTGCCGCTGGAAAGGGCCTGGTTCCTAACCCGTGATTAAGGAAATTGTTGAAAAATGTTAAACAAGCCGACGAGACGGGGCCCCAGCCCGGGAGACCCCTCCGCTCTGCCACTTGTCTGCTCCGCTGACCTGGTAAAAAAATCTATAAAAATGCAGCTAGGACGGGCGCCTGCTGTTAGGCAACATATTGCAGTCAAGGCCTTCGCTGCGTGCATTTTTTAAATGCTCTCCGCTTCCTCTGCCAGCCCTCCTCCCCCACTGCTGCATGCCTCTGCCAGCCGCATGTGGCACAAACGGAAGCTGCTGTTTGGCTCGCATAAATAATAACAATAGCAGGAGCCGGCGGGCGGCGGACGGTAGGCGGTGGGCCGTGGGCGGTGGGCGGTGGGTTAGTGGGCGTGACAAGCCACCAACACGTGTAGCAAGCTTGTTTGCCGCCCAAGCTGCTCCTGCTGCTGCTGCTGCTGCCTTTATGGCAACTATTTTCACAGGGTTTAAGTCCGTGTGCGGGACTGTGTATCTTTGTGTACACATGTTCCCGGGTGTTTTCTATCTTGTTTAAAAATTGTTGGCCATTTGGGCGCTGGTGCTGGGACATGTGTTTACCCAGTTACTTTGGCTTATTGGCTTCACCTGGCAGCCTTAAAGCGAAAGTGAGATCGCACGGGTAGCGATAGTTTGCTGCTGTGTTCATTAATTATTTTGGAAAATGTTGTTTGCGA
Source organism: Drosophila nikananu (assembly GCA_008042635.1). Classification (NCBI taxonomy): domain Eukaryota; kingdom Metazoa; phylum Arthropoda; class Insecta; order Diptera; family Drosophilidae; genus Drosophila; species Drosophila nikananu. The sequence continues at coordinate 76,526 of VNJV01015756.1, read as the reverse complement.
ACGCAATTCAGACTCACGGGATCCGGAATATGGCGGGGGCATCATCAACATACCTGGAATAGAGAGGACAGAGTGTTTGTGAGTTTGAGCTTCGGTTTAAAGTTCGCCGTCATGTCATTTAAATTGCTTTGTCTCAAACCCCGTCAAAGTGCAGTGTTGCTGATTGCTCGTGCAATAATTTAATTTGTTACACACTGCGGTGAACCGCACTCGGTTTATTTATATTATTTTGCTTATTTCCAGCATTTGTTTCTTTTCGGGCGTTTTTGCGTTACTGTCAGTTGCAGAGCTCGCTGTGCATTACAAACAATGGCTGTTTATTTTGGCGAACGTGTCTCTGCGCATTTTAAAATGTGAACATTTTTTGATGAATTTTATTTATCTGGCAGGAACTGTTTTTGGCAGCAAATTTAATGGTGGAGTGACAACAAGAATCGGAGGCATTGAAATTTAATGGGACGTTTTTAGAGACTCTATTTTCATCGAACTTTCCGTCAATCATTAATCAGCTTAGAGAATAAGATGCATAACCCCGCATGTCGCAATTATCAAGCGATAAGGGACGAGGTCTTTCGCTTTCGCTTCACTAGCCGGTGAAAATTTGAAAATTAATTTAAATGTCTTCCTAATGAATGCCTACAGCTTTCATAACTCTTCTGCCGCATTGTGATGCTAACGATGGAAAATTCAAATTCAAATCAGCCGGGCTTACACAACCAAGACAAGAAGTGAGAAGAAATTAGCTGCGGCCAACAAGATGCCCGACGCGATATCGGATGCGACTGAGATATGTGAGAGATGTCAACTGTCATGTTGCCTGACACTTTCCGCGCCACTTTTTTGTCTCAAATCCCATCTTTTTTGCCTCCACGGCCAATTATCATCTATTTATACCGGAATCTCTGTGGGTTGCGCAGCGTGAAACTGTGAAATGGTTTTCGAATTGATATGCAAATAGCATATTGGTATGGAGAAATTCGACTGAGTTATGCATTTGATAGAAATGCAGTTTTCCTGCGATTTGGCGCACAGCAGGTGCCCCGCCGCCTCTAAGGCGTTGCATAAGCCCAGCCCAACCTGTTGGCCGCCCAGAAAACCAATCAAGAGCTGATTCGGCCCAACATCCATATCAGGTCTCGTCAGAACAGGAGAGCGGCCTTTTTGGCAGCCCCCACGAAATCACCAGCTCTGCGTAGGAAGCTTCCCGCCCTCCCCATTCCCATTCCCATCGCCATTCCCATCGCCATCCCCATCCTCGTCCTCGTCCAGTCGTGCCCAGTAGCCGCAAGCACATGTCAGACAAGCAACAAGCAACTGGCAGCAAGGAACACGGGCTGAGGCTCCGGCTAATGGCTTTCTGGCTTCGAAAGCCGCGAGTTGCAGGTTGCCAGTTGCCAGTTGCAAGTTGCCAGTCCAACAATGAGAGGCGTATTCGCATTTCTTCTTTGTGCTTATGCAATGATAATAAAAACGCAGCATGAGAGAAGGATATATAAATGAAATAAATTACTGCGCAGGCGCACCGGCCGCAACGGAGCTTCAAACAATGACCACGCCGGGAGGAGCTGCAATTTGAATGAATGTGAACGTGCCTCCGCGTGGGTTCCCCTCCCCAGCGCCTGAAGATGCGAACGTGAGCAGATCGGGATAAGGCGTTCGTGTGGGGCACTCTCCGGAGCCTGGGTCGCCGTGTCACGTGGTCAGCTGCGTTGCCTCGATACCCACTCCTCATTTAAATGAATGCCCGAATGCAACTCCTACGGCTTCATTTGCCATTATCTCTGCAGTCCCCGCCGCGCTGTGGTTAGTTAGCATGCTTTAATTTATCGCTGCAAACATTTCGCAGACATCTTTCCTGCTCTGCTCCCACTCCTGCTCCCGTACTCCTACTATGCCACGGGGCAAGTCAATTGTCCAGTTCCCCTGCCATCGTAAATTGCTGCTGCTCCGCCCTCTCCTGTCCTGTTCCTTTCCCTGCTCCTGCTCCGACTCCAGCTCCTGCTCCTGCTCCTCTTTCGAGTGCATGCAAATATGACGTGGTTTCGCTCCGTCGCCCCGCCTGCCGCCTCGTCTACATAGTTTATTCGCTTATTGAGTTTTATTGTGCCCGTCGTTATTGCTTGTTGCTGCTGCCGCTGAGGGTTATCATTATGTGTGCATTGCCGAGCTATTGTCCGACCCAAGGAGCGGCAGAGCGGGTTCTAGACGCGCTTCTGGAGCAGCTCAAATTGATCTTTACGAGGTGCGATCGTCGTGGGCGAGTGGGTGAGTGGCCCAGGTTCCCTAACTGCCCCAGATTTAGCTGGCTGGCATTTCCTGTCCATGTTTCACTGTCAATTTGAGAGTTCATTTGTATGCCAAAATAGTTCCGATAGGAACTCCCTCCGCCCGCAGAAGGCTTATCTGCACGTGGCAGGACTGCAGCGAGGACTCCTCCAGAGTGGGCATTACTTACTGTACTGACCAACTTCCGGTCAACGAACTAAAGCATTTCCGAGAATGAGAGGGGGCCTAGGATTTATGCCTTCTGCTCAGGTCGGGCACGAGCTTATAATCTGGCCACTCGAATCGCTAAGCAGCAGCAGCAGCTGGGGCTGGGCCAGAAGCCGGAGATCCTTCACTCGACCACTACACAGCTGCACTTAATTTAGCCTTAATTAATTGACCTGCAGTCGAGTTGAGTTCTTCCTCCTTTTCCTGCGGCCCCTCCACTCTGACCCAGCTTGCACATTTTTTGCTTCCCGGTTCTGCGCAAATGTTTTGTGTACATGCAAATCGTTCATTCCCCCACTCATTCGTTCTTCCATTCATTCGGCCAGCCAGCCATTGAGTCGCTCCGTGGCCAGCTCCATTCAGCTCCAAGTGGCGGTGCCAGCCACTTGAGTGGCCCACTTGAGCAGGACCTGGCCCGAGCTCATTTCCTTAGAATGCCAACTTTATTTCCATATACCCTTGCCTCCTCTGTTCGGCTCACGCAGGGCCAACGAGTGTTCAGATTTTCATATTGATAAGGGCCAGCGCTACCCTGTTCTGCCGTAAGTAAATCCAACTCGGATAGGTAGGAAATCGATAAACAAATAGCCACCATTTGTTCTGTTTTTGCCCCTTTGGGACTTTAAACCCAGCGCTCTTGATAAATAACGTGTTTAATTAATAGCGGAACCGAGGCTGCGCACAGGACGGGAGCCCGCGGAGAACTGGGTCAACGGTTCCGTGTGAATGCCGCATTATGGCCAGCCGGACAGCGACTAATTAAACCAAGGGCAGAGCTCTGGAAGACAACCGGCGAACTCTGCAGCACTCCCCTCCATCTCCGGCTCCATCTCCAGCTCCAGCTCTAGCTGCTCTTCTGCGTTCAGCTGCGAGCTCATCGTGGCAGACAACGATGACAGCCCGCTGCTGTTGAACTCATTCGCAGAACACTTAATGCTCACTAATGAAATGTCAGCTTAAGTCATAACTCAAATGCAGGCCACAAAGGCAGCCGGGGAAGCGGGGCGAGGAGACTCTTTCTCTTTAACAAGAACCTATGACAAAGCAAAGCCAAGGGCGCCCAGAGCCTTTGTGCGAAAGCTCTTGGCCCGACCATTTGGGCCATTGGCTTTTTAAATATGACATGCATTTGGGGATTTTAGGCGTGTGTAGTGCCCCCGCGGTGTTCATTGTAATTGATAAGTTTTGTTTCCTGTCCGCCATTTTTGCTTACCCGGCTAAGGGAGATTGATGATGCTTTGAAGGACTCTCAAGAGCACCCATCCCGCAGCTGAACTTGAGCTTTTTCGGATAATTGTAGTCGGGCAAAGTGAAATGATGAAAAGTTATCGCAAGTCCTGGCCACTGCCACCCATCTGTCCGCCGTTTGATTGATGAAATGATAAATATCTAGCCGAGAGCCGGCTCCAGGAGTCCGAAGCCCTGCTAGTCCGACAGATAGAGGCGTCCTTATTATTATTGCGTTATTATTAAAGCGTTTTTAATGCTAAATGTCAAATGCAGGACAGATAAGCAGACCCAAGCTGTCAATGCACAAGCATCCAGGATAAATGGTGCTCCCCAGGACGAGGAAAACATTGCTAAATGAGCATGTTCGGGGGAGGACGACCCCAGCCCGAGTCCTGCCCGAGCGGGAGATACCACGCCGTCTCCGTCTGAGCTGCAAATCCCACTTAAAATCCGCTCCGTTTACGAAAATCTAATGATGATTAATTACCGCCACAGCGTCCGGCCCCATCCAGTGGCATGCTGGTTGAGGTTTCCCCCATTCGGTGGGGCGAGAAGTGCTAAGTACGCCGGCCAGGGATGGCCACGTGACGGTCACGAGTGGCCAGCTCCATTCTGTCCAGAACCCGCAGCTATCTCTGGCTCGGGGCGGAGATCTGCCTCCGGCCTCCGGCCTGCTGCCTGTGCCTTTCACTCCCGCTGGCCTGGTCATTATCGCAGGGTGTTCTCCTCGAGGAACAGGAAAGTAATTAATATGCCGAACTTTCGATTGCTGTTACTGTCAGTTGCTGCGCCCGCCTCCCAGTCTCTCCAAGGTTAAGTCAAAGTCAAATGCCCCGGAGCAGGATGTTGGGGGAAACTGCAACAAGGGCGGCTAATTCGCCATTCGGAGCAAATAAAATGAGGCCGGGGATGGCCACAGACGGGGCCACTGGGATCATCATTGTCGGGGCCAATCAGCAACTGGCCATGTAACTAACCGGCTCTTTGGGGCTGATTATGTGTCAATTAAAAACCATTCATGCTAATGGCAGTGCTAAAATTACAAAATTTATCAAATTTAGCTTTTCCCGCAATATATGCCTTCGCATTGACACGCAACCGAAGCTGGCATTTGGAATCATGGCGGATTTGCGTATTTGCTGCCCACCTCCCCGTGCCGGGTAAAGAGTACAAAACGCTAATTTGTTTTTAATATGCGCCATGAACAAGCAGTAGTGGAACATCGGGCCTGTTCGATTGGCTGCTCCCTTGATTAGCTTCTCAAAAATTCATGGACCGAAAAGTGTTTCATCGTTAACACCCGACTCTCTCTGCCCGGTACTAGGCTTCGTCCGGCCGAGTCTTAAGCGTGCTCGGGCTTAACAATGTTATTAAAATTAATATAAATGACTCTCCACAGGCAGGGGGTTTGGCCGCGCGCTCCGTTCGCAGGTAGCGGTGTCTTGGAAACCGTTCAAAGTTCTCCTGCTCTCCTTCTTGCCGGCCATAATAATTAATTATATAGAGCTCCAACCGCAATGGTCTTCTCTTCGGCTCCAAGTTCTACGCAGAATTCGTAGAAAGAAACGACTGCTCTCCGAGTTCTTCTATTGTCGAAACAACTCTTGCCGCACGTTGACTCTGGCTTCTAATGAGCATGTAGAATTCGGTTGTAACGAGTTTTGGTAACTAAAATATAGACAGTGTCTAAGCTAGCGCCATTAAAGCCGATTTTGCGTTCTTTGTTGGGCTAACGAGTGTAAATTTAATGGCAATTTACAGAGACGTTGATAGATTACAGGTGCAAAGCGCTCGCTAATCAATCGAAGAATCTCCCAGGGAGAAAATCGATAAAGTAACCTCCTCCTAAGGTGACCCCGACTCCCAGCGTTGTCATTTATATTTCCGAAACATTTGTGCGCCTTTGTTTTCGCCCCACCTGCCCCTCCATCACACTCACCTTTAATTAGCTTTTGGAGCGGCTCGTCCGTCTCCCACTGCTCCTGAGAATGGTTAATCAGAGATGGAACCCCAAGGGATGGTCCTTGGCAGAAATGGTTAATATTTGAGTGAAAGACCCGATAAAAAGCATTCGAAATGCATATACCGCACTATTAATAGCAATAAATTGAATGTGCCTCAAGTGCGGGTGGGTGGGTGTGTGTGTCCCTGGATCTCAGCAGGCCATATTTGCCGGCTTAAATATTCATGTGAGATCAAATAATGCCGAGCCATCCAAGGCATCGACGGAGGACAGACAACTGACTGGGAGGACGCACAAGGAGACCCCCTCCGGCGGGGCGGGGAACCACAAGCTCTAACTTCTTATGCAAAGCCACTTAACAAAAAGCAATTTATTTGCACATAATTTGTCAGCACTGCCGCAGGATATGCGAAAAGATGGCGGAACAAGGGACGGCGACGGATCCAGGGACTCTGGACTCGAAGTCACTAAAATTACAAATTAATTTCGCCGAGAATTTGCGCAAAAACTACGTTGAAAATATGCTTAGATGCGATTACGATGAATACCAATCCTCCCCAGATTCCGTCCCATTCTCCCTCCCTCGGCTACATAAGATTTCACGGAGTAAATGAAATGTATTGAATTGACATAAAAGTCGCTCAAGTTAATTCCTCGGCTACGTAATTGGTAGGTTTTCCCGGACTCCACCCCCGGGCGCCCTCACATGATTACGGGGTTGTTGCTGTTGTCGGCTGCCATAAGCGGAGCACACTGAAATCCATAGAAACTTCTTCGTCCTTTCTTTGGGCCTTTGGACAATGTCAATTTGTTAGCATTTATTGAATTGTGAATTATTAAAGCGAACAAATTGAAATCGTAAGTGTATGTATGGGCGAGGGTGCTGTGCTGTGTCCTGGTGCTGCGAGGGTCTCCCATGTGGTCTATAGGTACACATCGTGTACCGTGCTCCCCGAATATACAGCACCACATACATACGTGTGTGTACTTATCTCTGCTTATAGAAATTCCATATTGTGTGCGCCGCACAAAGGCAAAGTCGATTTAGTTGGCCAAATAAGCAAGGGCAGAAAAGAAAATTGAAGGCGGAAGGCCGAAGGCAGAAGGGAAAATGGGGAAATGGGGAAAGCAGGAGCACAGAAGAAAGTCGTAATCAGTGAACAGAGAAGAGACGGGGAGTCGGGGTAGAACGAGATTGAGTTAGGACCAACAGCTGAGCCAGCCGAGATGCCCAAGGAGAGAAATCTCCTCAAAGGATTCCCGAGTTGGGTTCTTTAATTTTAAGTTTCCTCTGCCATTTGCAAGGGGCCCTTGAGGACATCGCTTCAAGATTGCCAGCGAGAATGTCGCCCCCGCTGGTTGTAGTTGGAACGCCCACAGCACTTAGCCCCTCCCGCTGGCAGGGCGAGGGGGCGGCCGGAATAAATGCCAATGAAAGCGAGTAATAAATGCAAACACAAACACACGCTCACCCACACGTTCGGGGGAATTGATTGAAAAGGAAATTCCCAAACAAAATGTGCTAGTTATGGGGGGCGCGACTCGGTGGTGGCTGCCGCTCTGGCTGGTATAATTTCAACAAAATGTATTAAGTAAATATGAGCGCAACAAAAAGTTGCTAAATAAACCGTTATTCGGAGTGTGTCTCCCAAGACTTCCCCTTGCCACAGCCACAGTCAGAGCCTCTCTGCGGCTGGTAAATCGATAGCCGAAAGTGGTGGATGATGATGGTCCATCTATGGGTGCCCCGACCCCTGATATTAACAGCTTTTATTTTCTTGTGCAATTTCTCAAATATTTGTCTTTCAGTTTTTTCCTCCGTTTCGTCGGTCCGTCGGTCCGTCGTCTTCTGGTTCTTGCCAACCAAAACAAATGGCAACTAATGGTGGCAGGGCGGGCGAGTCGCATTCAAGGACCAGCTAGGAATTTGTCACGCCACCACCACACCACCGTCGAAGCTCCGTTTCCATTATCAAATCGTTGACATTTATGCCGCTGGCTGGCATCACTTGATTATGATGAGACATGCGACGTGCCTCTGACTCCGGCTTGGACCAGGACCTGAGGTCAGACGGCGACTAGGACCTGGACTCGGACTCGGACTGGTTGACTCTCCTCTCGTACGTGTTAAATTATCACTTGCTCCTCGCTGGCCTGTATGACCCGCGGCTTTGTTTGGTTTATAAGTTCGTTAGTTAGTTAGTGGACTTAGCTCATTGTCTCCCATCTATCACCCATCCCCATTGTCGCCAGCCCTCTCTGTTTGTGTGCAGTCGGTGGAGCTGAATCGGTCGATAGTCCTGCGCTGCAGGACACTGCTCTGTGGCGCCTAATTGCCAAAGCAGCTTAAGACAATTGAAATTATGAACCCAAGAGCAATTGATGCCTGTGCGTCCAGTGAAGAGGTCACTTAGCGATAAGACCCGACGTCCGACCCGGGGTCTCTTCACGGATGGCTTGATCCGGGGCCCAGGACATGTGCCGAATGGAACGTACCTGCAATTAGAATAAGCAAACGGAATAATTTGGTTAGTCGTGTCGCTCAAATGGGTTCGCATGCGGCTTATTCCTAAGTGCTGGCCTATAGGGATTCTTGGCGAGGGCTTTTGGCGACTTGAACGACTGCCAAATGTGTCGAGGAAATGCGACGAAAGCAATTTTTAGAAATCATGTTTGCGACTCTGTTGTCCGCCATCCCCCCTTAGCGGCGATTGCCGCATTCTTAGGGGCAGCCATTGAAAATGGATTTGGCTGCCAGGACCCGTTTCGAAGCCAAAACAAACCGAAAATTGCATAAATTATCGCCAGATGGAGCGCCCTTCCTTCCATCGGCGCACGGTTTTTCCACTGCATTTACCGTGCAAGTAATAACAGGCCATAAAAATCACACTCCACCGAGGAGGGACTGAATCATAGAGAAATTATGTAAATATTGGGCCAGGAGGAAGTCACATATTCTGTAAGCAGTTCAGCGAACCCTCTCAAGGATTTCTCTGCAAGTGATTGGGGGGGAAAAGAAGGGAAACTGTTGGTCCGGTGACATGGGAAAGCGATATCCCTCTCGGTCTCTCGGTCTCTTTCTCCCTCTGTCCATTTCTCCTCAACAATCCCTGAGTTTGTCGTTATGACAAGTGAAGTGACCGAAAAAAAGAATCGAGCAGAAATGCCAAGAGAAATGACACTGGAATGAGCGACAAAAAATGGGAGAAATAAAGAAATCTGAAGAAACTGCAATCGTCATTTTGTTGGCAATGCTTCCTTACAGTTCAATTGCGGCGATTTGATGTCCTTGACATCCTTTATTCCACCAGTGAGTTCTCCAATTTCCTAGCCGGACACAAAAGCAGGACACATTTTGTATACATATTAACGTCTATATGCCGGAGCTTACCTCGGGCTCTGGGCTGCACAACAATTGCTCCGATTTTTAATCAAGGAGAAACTGTTTCGATTGCTCTATAAATACTTGTCATTTCGGCTCTTATTTATTGATTGTGTTTCTGCTAATGCCGTTCGAGCTGCTCCAGTTAGGTAGCAGCGAACAACAAATTGCATCTAGTAAAATATAAATTTTATTATCTCAAATTTTTGCACTCATCAATTTCCATTGTGGGGGGGCTGGGCGGCGTTGGGGGTCCGGGGCATCCATCAATTTTTATGACACCCCAGCGAAAATAAAAACTCGAATCAGAAAACCAACATCCGAATTTTGAATGCACACGGACCCGCGCCAGCTCCTGCCCCGTCCCTTATCAGTTACAAAATTGCAATATATTTTGCGGAATAGAAGGGGCGCCGGGGCGATGCTCCACATTGTTAGCACCAATTTTATGGCTTTTGCATTGTTATTGATGCTCCAGTTAATTTTTATTGTTCACTGCACATGGCCAAAGCCCGGGCAACAGCGAAATGCTACCCATTGTTATGGTTATTGCCTGGATTTGGCCACTCGTCCCGAATACCATCGCCACCCCGCCACCCCGCCTGCCTGCCTGCCATCCCATTTGGACAAGTTACAGCGTTTAGTGTAATGCAATTATTTAACTTGTGCAACTTTCCTTGAAGATTTCCAGTGAGGCGTCTGGAGCTCAGCTGCGTCGGAGGAAACTCAATTAAAACATCAGCGCTGCAGCAATAGCCCCCCCTTGGGCCCAGTACTTGCAACATTGCGCTGAGCACAGATGCTAACTGATAATTAAGTTGAAAATCAACTTTTAGTTTGTCGGAGATCCTGCTCAAAGCTCGATTCGGCAGCCGGTCGGGGGATAATAATAAAAAGGTGTGTAACTAAAGACATCGAATTAAATGTTTAATAAGAAACTAACTAATACCTATTCCTAGATATTGGTGGGTGCTACGGCTCCTATTCGTTGTATTCTCTTCGTTCTCAGTGACTGAGCTGCAGCTTTAAGATATTCATCTAGATTCGTTGCGGTTCCGAGTTCCCAGTTCCGAGATTGTCCCCCGCCCGGTGTCATCTCAAGCGCAAACCGTTCGAAAACCTAATGAAGCGTCCCATTTTTTGTTGTGGTCGTAGGTTTCTCTTTGTCTTTCTCACCGAATTCAATTTGCGTTTCGGGTTTTCGTTCTTGCTCCCAGAGTCTGTCTTTTGTCTTGGCACGCCCCATTCTCAGTCAGAGCCCGGCTCGGTCCGGAGCCTCGGTTCTGTGGGCCTTTGACTTTTGGCTTTTTCTATTTTTCCTTTTTTACCCGTAATGCTCCATCGCGCTTTATAACCCGTTTGTTTGTCTTTCCGCCAGCGCTTCATTCGGCGACGTTCAACCTTCATTAGGGCAGCAATTAATTGTCATTTGTCAGTTTTTGTTAGATGATTTCTGTTGCTCTCGGGTATTTGGTGTGCATATTTATGAATGAGTTTTGACATTGCCATAAAAAATGATGCAAAGCCAATCGGCTTGCTTAACAGCTGGGAAGGCACGCATGCTGCTGGCCTTGCTTTAAAGAATGTTTGCCAAAATGTTTAGCCAGCAAATGGAATAAAAATCGAACTAATGCAAAATTTAGACCCCAAAGGGTTGTGCTGTACAGCTGCAAAAATGGTTGGTACCCCCGTTATTGTTGCCACTGCAACAGCTGCCACACTGCCTGCGTAGCAGCCACCCAGCATAAAACTTGGCGCCCCACGCCCCCTCAAGGCAGCTAGGCAGCTAGTGTGTGTGCTGCTTTTGTTGGCATACAATTTTGCGTATAATTAGAAAATTGTGGCAGGCTCCTCTCGCTCTCTCTTTCTTCGGTTCCCACTCCACAGGCAGCTGTTGCAGCCGCCTTGTCTTCAGCTGCATCTGCAGGACGGAGAGTGGTGGATAGAGAGCTCGGCCTGGCACATCAATTAGTGCCGCCCAAAGCCTCAGAGGCATGAGGCAGGCGCCCCCACAGTTGCGCCCGCTTTCCTGTCGGTTCGAGTGTAAACTGTACGAGGTGTCACATTTTGCCGCCCATTTCCCGAAAATGCACCTCAACTCAGCTCAGTGTAAATTCAAGTTCCCCAGCCTGCTCCCCTTTGCGGCCGCCCTTTGACTTGCGTCGCCTGTAATTGCTTGGGGTTTAATTAAAAAACATTTGTCTCTGTTTGTTGCCATACCGTAAAGTTTGTACTCGAATGCAAGCATGGCGCTCGACGAGAGATCCTGCACGACCAAAAGGATAACAGGCGCAGAGGACGAGGCAGCTGTGGGCAAACCCCACGGACACCTTTTTGGCTAATCATTACGAAACGTGCATTAAATGAACAGAATAAATGAAGAAATTTACTGACAAATCAGATATTTAGGCAGACCAAAGCGCTCCATCTTTCTTTGTTCCTTCTTTGAAAAGCTATGCAAAGAACAGACTTGTAAGCTAAGATCAAACTACAACATAAATGTGTACAAATGTAGCCTCCTATGGTAGATCAAGCATAGATCCAGGCATTGAAATAAAGGCAAACGGTGGACAGCCAGCGGGAGCAACAAAAACATGTCCCACAATTCAGTTTCTAATCCAATGTGACTTTTGGTCTGTCTGGACTGGAACTCTGACCAAATGTGGGCGGGCTCGGGCTGACAACTTCCGGGTGCGATATGCAAATGAAGCTCCAACAACTTTGCGCTATCGAAAGTCTAAGCCCGCTCGAAAACGAAATTCCACCAGTGGCAGCCCAATCCCAATCCCAATCCAAGTCCCAAAAAAGTGCAGCGTGATTAATGTCCCAACTTTTTACCATGTGGAAGAGGAGCATGGGGTATGTGCTAATGGCCACCTAATCGTGGAAACTTTTGTCTGATTTTAAGCTGCTCCGTACGTGGAAATTTGTTGGCTGACTGCAAAATTGAAAAAGCGAGGGGCCAACTTTTTAAGCCATAGAGAGCAAATTAAGGGCATTAAAACAAAAGTTCCCTCCCTACGTGATAAAGTCAAAATGTCGAATGCAACTGTGAAAACAATCGGTATCCACCAGACCAGACCAGACCAGGCCACTCGCAAGCTGTTAAAACAACATTTGATGGGGCATTTTTTCGACGACAGATCCCTCGGGGATCAAGAAGAAAATGTCAATTTCTCTGTTGATCTTCCGTCCCGGCATCCAAATCCCAAACCAACTCCGAATGCTGTGCGTGTTAATGACATGCTTTCCCTGTTCTTTATGTTTTCTTTTGGCTGAACAATTGTTTTCCCATTTGCCTTTTCCCTTGTCTAATTTATGTCGTTGTCGTTGGGCCAACATCGCCCAGAACAACAACGAAGATGCTGCAAAGACAGGCATTAAGTGTCATTAATGCAAATAAATTGTACAAATTCCCGAAAATTCCCGAAAGCTCTCCGCCGCGGCAGGGGAGAAAGCTGTTACGAGCGGAATGCCCCGGGCGATTAAAAGTGCATTACTGGGAACGGGAAAGCGGAAAAGCGGGAACGACAGTGCCTAAACATATCCATTTCCACGTCCATCCATAAGTCATTTGAAAGTCGCCAGCGCTGGAGCGAGGGGAGCCGAACCCTTTGTCCGCTGATTACAGTTCGCGTTACCAGTGCCGTTGTTGTCATTACCAATTAAATTGAATTAAACAGACACACGCAACAATTTGTTAACAGTAAACGCTATATATTTATAGCCCCATACTTATTTGAGGCAGAAAGCCGCGCGGCGGCTAGGATAACGCATTCCACTCTTGCCGCCGCGGCGGCAATCGAAGCGCATGAAAAATGCATGACAAGGAAACTCAAAACTCAAACACCCACACGTGCGCGGCGGGGCGGGCAACCGCAGGTGGGGAGGGGGACCGCTATCTGATTGACAGCTTGACCGATTTCCATGGGCTCCTGCGGGAAGGTTCAATGATGTGTGTGCAGCCAACGCGAGGTATTCAATTACAGGGCGCATACAGGCAGAGCAGGCGCGGGGCAGTGCGAGGAGGTGCACGAATGACATATCTGCTGGCCGGTTATAGTGCCACTGCCATAACTACTGCGACTAATTACACGCATATTCCCCACTCACCGCCACCGCCACCACCACCGCCTCCGCCCACACCAGGCTTAGTTGGGCATAAATAATTTCGTCTGCGAGTCGACGACGTGTAGAGCCCCGATAGACATCGCGGCCCTATCGTATTACGGTTTATTAGTATCCCATTATGCCTTCAACTCGTAGGTAGTGTTATTTACCTTATCGCGTATTGTGAATCGCAGGATATTCCACATGCGTTGGTAACTGCGCTGACAGCGACTCAGCGCTGGAGTGAAGGCTCTGACCCAGGGCGAATTCTGCGGTTGCCAGTCCCGGGTCTGGTTGCCCTCACTGTCCAGTCGTTCAACTTTGCCTACTCCCTACCAGAGGCACCATTTGTCACAATTGAAACTTTCCACACGATCTCTAGAGTATTATTCAATACCTCTACCTCTTTGTCTTATCGTGCAGGTCTCCAGTGAAGGTTCCCTCAAGCAGGTTGCCCCGTTTGGAGCAGAGCCTCAATAAGCTAATCAGATCGGATCAGTTGCATGTCGCGTTTCATTAACTAACAAAACGTAAGGGGTTGTACAGGTCCAAAGTTTCGCCTACAACCGGGTCAACAGCCACACTAGACACACGATGGTGGCATGTGATAGAAGTGGAGCAGTTTCCATAGGCCGTGTTCCTGCGTCGCTTGTGGCTATATTTAAGCCTCCAAAGAGACACAAAAACTGGAATAAGCAGCGTACTCAGTACTCATTGTTTACGGTGTGTCTTGGCACGCTCCGCTGGGTTTCACCTAACTCTTGACCCCACGAAACGCCAGCGAGAACTATTGTCCAACTACAGCGACAGCATGATGAGCGGCCTCACACCTAAACCGCTTTTAGTACTTTACGGCTAATAAAATACGAAGACCAACAATACAGGAACCCGATAACTGAACAAACAAAGAAATAAATAAATAAATATCCACCGAGGGATAGTTGACGAACTGTCTTCGCGCTGCCTGTCGCTTAGAGTGCTGTCCTGGAGGCGTCTTCTTCGGTTCTGCAGGGGTTTTTATGTAACCTATAATTTTCGTAAGTAACCGGAAAACGGTTCCCGTTCGTCGGCTTCCGTTGACCCAGCCCGGGTTACCTGTACGCCCTAGTTTTCAGAGCGTCTCCCACAGTACGTTTTATTGCCTGTCTGGGTCATTTGTCTCCGTTTGGTTCTTACTTATCACCGAGCGGCGTCTGTGACTGACCCGCTCGACCGTGAAATCGCCCAGAGCATTGGAGTGCCTTCGATCAGCTTTACCTTTTAAGACGACCTGCTACCCCGTCCCAGCTGGGACCTGCTCAAGAGGCTACTGCACTTTCCCACTGCTCCTCTTAGAACAGTTTACTGCTGTTGTCTCCTCAGCGCCCACATTTTAAAGGACTTAATTGAGGGCCTGGCATAACCAATTATTAGGCCCTGCAGGGGATGGCTCCCGCTGAAAGCCCGCGACCGCAGCTACGGGAACTGTCTGCCGCTTCCCCGACTTTATGCCTTGTCACGCTCTGGCATGCCGCCGTAATTTTTCATATGTATGAGCTGTTCTTTTTGTCAGGGCTTTTCTCGCTGGCTTTCTTTGGCTATTTATTATTTAACATGGGACCGGCTGAGTGCGAGCGAGTGAGTGCGTGTGTAAATCTTGTAAATCTCTTGCTTTCAACACGGCGGCCACTACACCTCCACGTAGCTGCTCCTCCTACACCCTCCACGGCCTGATTTTGTGCTTGGTCACTGCTTTTAAGAGAATTCTTTAAGCGACTTTAAATGCGATTCATGACAGGGGATTGGGGATAGGTTCGCCGGAGATTTCTCGCCCGAATATTGCATGTTTTAGTTACCGCTTTGTTTCGATTTCACATTTAGTTGCCATTATTAAGTGGCCCGTCTTGGCCTCAGCCGCCAAATGCCCACTGTCATCGCCCGACTTTGGGGGAGGCTCTTTTTGAAGCGTCATTAGCCGGAATTTTGTTTACGTTCCGCTTTGAGCTGTGCCCACATTTATTATTAATTGAACGCACAAATAATCTGAACAAATGTTTGGTTACGAAACTGCCCCGAAAGCCCCGCTCGCTGCGCAACTTTTAATTATTGGTTGCACGAAGGAGCATTCGGGGGCTCCGTCAAAGTTGTAACTACAAATTAGTAATATGCATATGAAATACAAACTTTTCTACACTCGGCAACTCGGCAGCTGATTACGTGCTCCCGAGGTCCAATTAGCTCCACATTGATACGCCAGAGCCCGGCAGTTTACATCTCTGGCGCTGCGGAATAGAAGCTGATAACTCTGGCGGTGGTCGGGGATTTTTGGGACTCGATAAGCGGACTCACCCACACCGTAATCGCTCCAAAACGGATACGGATGCTGGACGAAGCCGTAGCAATCAGTCGATTGAGTGCGTGGGCTTCAGTACTATGCACGGATGTGAGTCAATCAATGAAAGC
This sequence comes from Drosophila nikananu, assembly GCA_008042635.1. Taxonomy (NCBI): domain Eukaryota; kingdom Metazoa; phylum Arthropoda; class Insecta; order Diptera; family Drosophilidae; genus Drosophila; species Drosophila nikananu. The sequence continues at coordinate 60,906 of VNJV01015756.1, read as the reverse complement.
GAAAAACGAAAGCAATTCGAGTAATTCGAGAAAAATAGGAATTATGTGCATATTTGTGCTGCCACAAACTTGTTTGTTGGCCAACTAACTAATTAAACCGCACTTCAAATATGCTGGCCAGCAATTTGAAAAGCGCGTTTTGGTCAAATACGCAAATATCTGTTTGCGGACCCCGAGGGACGAGGGTGTGTATCATTGAGCGGGAAAATCAATGTTTGAATGCGCAGAATTTCCCTTCTCTCTCGATGGGTGCTACGAAATATTTTTAAGGGAACGCGAAAATGTACAACTCCAGTGTTTGCAGTTGCCCTCCCGCGCTCAAATATAAATGCCACACGTTATGTTTATTTGTGATACACCTGGAAAACTTGCCGAGGGGTAGATCCTGCACCTTCAAGTGACCTTCCAGCGCCCGAAGCCTTGGGGTTCCCTCCATTTTGACCTGTTTGTCTTACCCTGTTTGCTTTCAATGCATTTTAAAGTTTGGGTTTCGGGGAAGAGCTCTCGCCAAAGAAAGCTCACCAGTTGGAATCGAGCAGGTGGGTGGGAATATATGTGTACATACCTGGAAAGGAAAAAGAAGGGGAAGTGACATTAGAATGGCGTCTCAGAGAAGTTCGGTTAAGTTGAAAATGTCCCCCCCATTACCCTACGGCTCCAGCTAAGATACTTTTGCTATTGTCACAACTTTGCCCACATATTGCGCCAACCTCTGCTGTATTGTTGATGTAATCGATACTTCTTCGAGTTGCGAGCTTGTCGCCTACGACTAAGCTGCTGCAGAGATACCGATACTGAGTTGCTTTCAACTTTTCGATAAGTAGGTGAAGTACGCTCCACAATTCACTGGCATCTGGCCTTACAGGAAGCCAGTGCACTTGTTCCGCCGTCCAGCCACCACCCCCGGGGCCTCATTGTGTTTCGTAATTAAATATTTTTCATGAGACGGCTGCTCCACAGAGATGGCGACTTTCTAAAAAACACATTCCATTCATCTCAGTGGCGCATTATCCGGAGAGATGCATTCGCTTGTTTTGCTTCGGCTTCCGCTTGATAAAACCCTTGGCTTTGCCGTCTAGTTCTTATTTAATTTGGATTCTGACTTCGCTGCCGGCCCTCCGCATTCGCATGCAAATTCCGGGCCTCTCAAATTGGCTGCGAGTTCTTTTCGATTTCGATTTCAATTTATGCCAAAAGCGTACAGTGGAGCGGACAGGCGAAATTGTCATATTCCGCGGTGGCCTCTCAAGTCGCCTCCATTGTTCCGCGCTGATGTAGATTACGCAGAACTTCTGCTGCTCATCCCTTCTCCCTACCGCCAGCGATTTCTTGAGATTATTTTTGCATTTCTGATTCGCTTCTCGGGAAACTATTCTGTCGCTGGCTACCAGCTCCCGATACTCGGGCCAGATATACACACAGAGAGTCAAGCCCTCCGTATTTATAGACTGGGGAATGTCAGCCGCCATCTCCGGGCTTTTAACGATGACACTTGAGTCATGTTAATGAGTCTAATATCGAAATTAATATAAATTTTTATGGCGCAATTTGAGCGGCAGGGGAGATGCACTAAAAGCGGTGCCAGCTGCTGGGGCAGGCTGAGGGCGAGGGTGTCCAGAGAATGTGGGTCAAAGCCTAGAGTGGCCATAAAGAAGACACAGGCGAGGGGAGTTGGAGTGCTGCATCCCTCTACTAATTGATATTCGATGTATCCCACGAATACTCCCTTACAAGATTTGCAGAGAAATGCTTTCAATCCGGAAAAGCATCTTTGAAGTGCTTATTAAGAGAATCAGCTTAGATTACTCACTTAATATGCACCTGGCGGCGGGTCAAGAAACAAGTGGACTTTATAGCACTGTTCGTTTCAAAAGTGCTGGTGACGTCTTTTATATTTGGGGGAAAGTGTCATAAAACATCGACAGGAAACTTATTATTGCCCTGCTGTTTGTCTGCATTAGAACTCACAGAGTATGCCATTTTTTACGACACTCGGTTGCTCAAACTAATATACTTTTTATGTCTGCGCTGCTTCAAAGTGTCAATAAAAGTGCTGCACCGAAAGTAGGGCACGTTCCGGCCGAGATTGACCCGAAACGGGGGGAGAACCAGGGCACACTCGCACTCGCCGGCTGAGAGAGGGATTAATTAAGCGCATTACTTGAGCAAACTAATTCATCTAAACTGTCATCATCATTTCGAGCAACTGTCAGGCATTAGACGTTGACGAAAAACTTAACGCATTACCCAACTCCATTGCGGTCCGGCCAGGAAAAGTCAGTTTTAATTATGTCGGGGAGCCGAGCCAGCTAAATATTAATGAGCCAACCGGGGGCAGAGCACGCACGCAGCCCGACCTGGCAACCCTTATGAATATTGCATGGCCCTGGCAACCCATGTGCTAATCAATCAATTTTTTCGACACTTGCAATTGGTCGGACAGTTCTGAGTGTTGTGTTTGCAAAACCACCGACTAACTACGTGTAGCCACCGCCACCGCCACCGCCATCGCCATCGCCGTTAGGCGGATAGTCCAAGGGTTTTAAAAGTTATTCCTGGCAGGGCTCTGATTGAGTGGCATGACCTCTCCGCAGCCCCTGCCCCCGGTGATGTATGACAGAGATTTGACAGCTCTAATTCAAATCTTGTGTACAATTTACATGCGGCATAGAGTGTGCAGAGCGCTCTGAGCACTCCGAGCGAAGCTCTAATGAACTACATGTGTGCCAGCAGATGGAAAATTACAAAGTCTTGTATCTTCAGCTTTTTAAAATGCAGCATGGCCGCCATCCCGAACATCCCCGAACATGCTCAGCCTCCCCCGGTGCCGTTTCATCCACTTGATGTCAACCGCAATGAATAAATAGACGCTGGAGTTGGCATTCTACGAGTGGGGGACTGGGGCACCAGGGCAGGGCTCTTCGCGGAAACGTCTTCATGGACAGCGTTTCGGAATGCGGAAGTGGTGCATTGTCTAGGATGTATACAAATATTTTTAAGAACAAAAAGCGCCGCGAACAAAACAAAACTGCAACAAAACGCATGTGGCACACATTTTAAGTTATTCGCCAACACACAAACTGCGGCTCATAGAAATTGTGGCAACAAAAGGAGTCGTTCGCCCACTCCCTCCCCCTGATAATGGAGCCCATAGAGCTTCGGGGTAGGCCACACAAGAATTACCCGAATTATCTTTAATTGGACTTGGGTGCCGTTGCGAAATAATTAATTTTGTCAGTTCAGTGTCAGCGCGCCAATTTCAAATGCAAATTGTCCTCCATAAATAACGAAAACGGCCCGGCCGCGTGTGTCAATATTAATTGGACAGTTATCGCCTCGGGCGGTCGATTTGGTTAGCTGCTTGCTTAACCTCTGAGCCGCAAATCCATAGCCCGGACATGGCCGGACACGCTCCGCCGTAGATCCCCTTGGACTCGGCCGAGTCAATGACCGCGTTGAAAAGTCACCGCAAACAGTGGCTGCAAGGTGCCGGGCGGACAAAAGGGAGAGAGCAGTGAAGAGACCGGAGACCGGAGCCCGGTGCCGGGAGCCGGGAGCCGCGGTGCATTCACCTACATTTCGCACGCCATCTTGCCCTCCCTCCTCCCCGGCAGAACTCCAGCTGGCAGCACAAAACAAAATGGCGTCAGTGGCGGACACAAAAGGAAGTCTGCGACGAACGGCGCACGGCGGAAGCGGGGCGAAGGCGACGCCAACGACGATGGCGAAAAGGGATGGCAAGTGCAAAAGACAACAAAAGTCAACGACTAAAACACTCCAGAGCCCCGAAAGTGTCCGGCAGTGTTCGGGGTTAACTGTTATTCAAAGTGGCTAGGTGGCGCCATACAGCGGCCAGTTGGGTGGCGGATCAGTTGCTGTTTACAGTTACTTAGCACGTAAAATATTTACCCCAAGAGCCGGAGAGCCCCTTTTTTATACCCTTGCAGAGGGTTTTATGGTTTGGACGGGAAGTTTGTAACGGCCTCGCAAGATACTTGAAATATTCTTTATGGGCAGCATCAGACGAGTCGATCTAGATATGCATGTATGTATTCATAAAGCTCTGTAAGTTGGTGGCTTAATCTAAATTTCTAAAGAGTTTAATTCGAATTTATCTCTAGTCCTAGTATTTTTATACCAAAGGTTAGCTATTATATTCTCATATTTAATTAAACTATTCTAATATTAATCGAAAACAAGTCTGCGTTGTATTGCTTCTAAAGATCCTTTTTGGTATAAAATATAATGCCCTAAAATATCCTTTAACTTAACGGATAATTTTAATTTTTTAAAAATCGTTTCATTAGTAGTACAAACTTTGTCGTTGGCTTTGACTTCACCTTCCTCCCAGGACAAAAAGGGTCCTCCTTCGGTGGCCACTCTATCGATGGGGCCTCGAAGCGTCCCCTTTTTTAAGTTTCTGCCCGATTTCGCTGGCATTCGAATGCATTTAATTTAAACTTTGCTCCCCACTCAAAGGCCAAACTCGGCGCACACAACTTTTCCGGACTCCACTCGTGCTCCTGCTCATATTTTCCCAGCGCTTTGCCTTTGCGGCTTTCCCCGCCCTTGCTTGCCCCACCGTCACCACTGCCTTTTTGCATTTACAGCCTCTGCATTTGCTGTAATATCTCTGCCGAAATGTGGGGCAGGAGGTGGGAGGGTGGAGGGAAACCAGCATCGGGCAACTCTTTAGCAATTTTGTAATTTAATTAAAAATATTTTTTCAAGTGGTTTGCGCTGTAAATACAACAAACTATCCAACGCCCCCTGGCTGGCACTTTTCCCCCAGCTTTTCTCTCGGCTTTGTCTGTGTGCGTGTGTGTGGAAGAATTTCAAAACTTCATTTTGAGCTTCTGAAGTTTCGAGTACTCCACACTCTGGGTGAGTGTGTGTGTGTGTGTGGGTCGTAGACTGTGTGTAAATATTTTTTTGCAATTAATTTTGAGCGGCTTATAATTTACTAATTTAGTTTTCCTTTTTTCTGCGGCGAAAAGTTTGCTGCACCACCGAAATGTTGCAAGAAAAACACTAGTGGCGGAGAGTTAAAAGCCCTCTGCGAATGAGTTTTGTGCGGGGAAACTGTCAGATCCGATCCGGTCCCTGGAATCATGGGGAATCGACAACAAATTGGGCATTGGGGAAAGGTCGCGAGCCGAGAGTCGCAAGTCGCAAGTCGAAACGAAATTAAATTAATCCAAATATATTTGCATATTTTAGCAGCAGCTGGCACAAAACGAAAAGTCGCATGCCCCAAAAGCCCGCTCGTGGCAGAGCCGAAATTCTAATTTACCAAATGTGGGAAAAGAATTCCGAGTCGAGTAGGGTTTGTGCGGTGGGCGGGCGAGCGGGCGAGCGGACGAGCTCCCTTTTTGCTATTTATATGATGCATACGTATTACGTATACGTATCCACTCATTCTTTTCCCTCGTCCTCGTTTTTGGTTGCTCCGCACAAACTAAAACTAATTTGCAAAAATCTACCACGCATGTGTTTGCCTTTGTGTGTGAGTGAGCGCTTGCTCATTTTTAGCGCTGGAACCTTTTTGTGCCATTTTATTTACAGGCATGTAAACACACGAGAGGTGCACACACACACACACAGTCGCTCAAGTACACTGAGCACTTCAGCGGGTGTTTCATGCGTTGGTTTCGGTTTGCGAGCTTGACAGCATTTCAATAGAATTAACACAAACACACACAGCCCGCCCTCACACTCGCATATAGATGAAAGGACAGCGAGAGAGCGAAGGAAAATTAAATAAAATTATACGAGAAAAAACACAGGGGCCGAGGAGGAGGAGGACGCCGAAGAAGTGAAAAGCTTGCCGGCGAAAGGTTCCACATGAAAAATGCGCATAAATAGTTGGGGCTTCGAGGGGACGAGTTGCGGCACGGAGAGCCCCAAGTGGATCTGGGTCCCGCTCTATGTTTGTATTACACATTTCACCAGGGTTGTGAGCCTGCATCCGTGTTTGCCTGTTTGGTTAGGTTGCTACTTGACAAATTCTTACAGTTTTGCGAGCAGCATTATTTCCTACGCTTCCCCGGCTCGCCACGAGAGCCTCTTCGCATCCAGTTAGTGAACCTAATTAAGGTCCCCGAGATACGAGTGCAACGCCCAGGCATCCCCAGGGATAGCTGTCCCTTCCATGAATTATGTTTCGAGCTTCATTTCCATTTCATTAATAAAATTCTTTTAAAAAGCATAGTTATTGCAAGGAGAAGTGGCTTCTAATGGATTCAGAATTCTTTAATATGAAAATTTTCAAATTAGACACAGAACCAAACTTATTAAGTCTGCTTAAAAAATGAAAAGAAATCGGTGTAAACAAACAAAATAGGTACCTAATCCTCACTTAGAAGTATAAAATATGAGGAAAAGAAGGCGACAAACTAAAGATATTTGTTTTAAAAGAATTATAAATTCATTTTTTATAAATCTTTATATTTTAATCTCTTTTCCTATATGAATTTCTCGAATATATCGCAATATTAAATATAAATATAAACTCGTGGCAAGGCAACCGGAGTTTCCCTATACCCATAGTAAAACCTGGAAGAACCTTTTAAAAAAAAAATCGGTAATCGCCTGTCCATCGATTAGTAACCGAAGGATGGCCAATGACTGACTGACAATCACTTAAGTGGAAACCGATAAAAATCTTCAAGAAGCGAGCAGAACACAAAACACAAAACAAGACAAGAAGAACAGGCAGAAGACCCAAAAGCAGCACCAACCACCGGACAAAGCCGGCCCGAGAGAGCCAAAGTCATGACCAGGCCCAGACCCAGGCCCAGTCGCCGTCACAGTCCGAGTCCCAGTCCCAGTCCCATGTCCCAGGCGCAGTCCCCTTCCTCTGATCCGTTCCCAGTCGAAGGAGAAACAACAGCAATGGCAACACATTCGACATTTATGGATATTGAAGCTTATAGTCAGGCAGTCGCATTGGAGCGATGCAGGGGACTACGCGGGGACAGAGGCGTTGTGGTAGACAGCAAACCGGATTTTTGATTCTTGGCCAGTTTTTCTCTTCTTTCTTTTTCGAGAAAGAAAAAATGTTAATACCCGGTAACCGTAGAGTGTACAAGGTATTACCAGGTTCTTTGCAACGTTTATTATTTTTAAAGACCAAAATACAGCGGGGAAAAGACGGGAGGAACTAATATTACACATAGATCTCTCATTATGAAAGTTTGATCTTTCGGTATGCAATTTTTGCTGAAGAGTATTTACCAGATCCCAACACAGGGTATCACATACTCGAAACCCTCGACAACAGCTTTCCTACTGGTTTCCTTTGGAAAATTGCGGCCAGGAAAAGAGACGGAGAAAGAGCGAGATGCGCTTTGGTCAAAAGGTCAGATGACCAAAGCCATTAAGAATTTATTTATGAAGGAATTCATTTGTTTAATTAAATATATATTTCATGCCGCAGCGCAGCGAGCGAAAAATACAAGTCCGTGCCACTTTCTTCTGGGCCCTTGCCAATGGTGTTTCCTAAATGGCCTTAGCAATAGAATGAACTGCTGCATATTTGTTACCCTGGCGCATATGTGTGTGCTGCACAAGTGGCAAACGATTCCATTGCAACAAACTGGCAACAATTGTTGCGGCAAAGTATGCAACGGAAAAAAATGAAAATAAGAAAAGAAAAATGGCACAACTCAAAAGTGTGGAGCAGCAGGAGGGGAAGGGTGGCAACACAACAAGAGCATACTTTTCGCACCACTGCCGCGCCGCCCCCTCTGAGCAGCCGGCGGGGTGCTTGAGGAATTCCTTTGCCTGGTTTACGCATCACCTGCTCCTCCCACTGCCCGCCAAGGATGTGAGAAATGGTATCGCTGCACATGTACATACGGGCGGGCGATATTTGTCAGCCACGCCTTTCAAGCGATTCCCGCCTTACTTTTACATTTCCCCTTAAAAAGGCATAATTTACCTGGCAAATAAGGCAAAGTTGCAGGCTACAGCTTAACTAAACTTCTATTTATGTCTAAGAAAACATCCAATGGTTTTCTACTTCGAATAAGTAGATTTTAGTACAAGTCTCCATAGATATAGTAGACTCGGTACATTTAACAACATAATATCAATAAGATGCATGACACCCATAAGACACTAACGACGATATATCGTTACTCATCATGTTATTATACTACCAAAACCCCTAAAATATAGATGTCTTTTATTAGCCTTTAAAATACCAGAAAATACAAATTATAAGGGCTCACCTCTGAGATTTCAGTCTCAGGATATTCTTCATTTATAAAATATATTTAGAATATATAAGAAGTCAGAAAAGGTTAAGAGACCCCATTACAGGATCCCCTCGAAGTGAAAGAGAGGCAAAGGGCAGACCCCGAAGATTTGACCACTCCGATCACTGCCAACAGCGAACAAATTGCCTTAAAACATTTGCAAAATGCATTTCCAGCGCTCGCTATAGTCGCTGGGGAATTGATGTCATTACGAATGTGAATTCCTGCTAGAACATGTGTCCTGCCCGGCGAACGTGCTCCGCACACCGAATCGCAGGGAGCGTGGTTCGGTGGTGGAGCAAATAAATTATTGACATAATGCCGAAGGAGAAGCTGCCCAGTTATGAGCACCATTGGTAATTGATTTTCAAAACAGCGCCCAGCCAGCCAAGGTAAACTTTCGTCTCCAGTGTCAACTCGAGCAAATAAAATATAATTGTAATTGCTAAAGACAAAAGATCAAAGGGATGTGGCCTAGGACCAGGTCCCAGTGCCAATGCCAATCCCAGCACCAGTACCAGGAGGAGGAGGGCGAGACACTTGTCTGTATTCCCAGACTGGCAAAAGTTGCCCATCAAGTCGAGAGCTGCGACGGAATAACAGTCATGATAATCATAACGAGGAGGACGATGATGACGTTGGGCTGGTCCAGACCGCGCAGATACAATTGTACCTGTGTATCTTTGTGTCTATCGCATCTGTCGAGCATCTCTCAAGTTTGCGCAAAACACTCGTTAAATGTGCCAAAGTAAGAAATGTTCCTCCTCGTATTGATTTCAAGCCTTGCGTGGAGGGGCTAGAAGCATAGGAGATGGTGTAGAGTGGGGCGGAAAGGAGTGGATCTGGGCCTTCCACAGCTTCCTTTGTGTTTTATGTCGCTCGCCTGTCCCGCCGTACACCTTGCGACTGTCAACTCCGCCGAGAGCAGGACTAGGCCCGATTCCAGCCGCTGCTGCCGTTGTCAAGTATTTATGCTAAGAGCTGTCAAACAAGTTGTAGTTACATTGATTACACGCCCGACTTGGGCTCTATCTGGAATCTCTGTGCGGAATCTTCCTCCTTTCGACGAATGCATTACTTAGCGGGACAGCTGCAGAGACTCATTTGGGAATCGATAAAGCCCCTCGCCCGGGACTCGAGCCCCAATTACTCTTGCAACCTCAAATCATATTTCTTCCACGGATACTTGGAGTACAGCGGCAGCTGCGGTTGCGGGTGCTGTGGAGTTTAACCCTTAACCAGTTATCCAATCCACTCCCGCCCATTACGCACACCCAGTGGGACGGGCAATTGCCCAATTTGGAGTGCCAATTATTTTGTCCAACAAACAGCTTTTGTGGCAGTTTGCAGACTGCGCAACTTGCATCAAATTGCAAATCCACACAAACACATTAAAACACTATTAGAGGCCGGGAGAGTGGAGAGTGGAAAGCAGTGGAGCGAACTGGAGTGGAGTTGGGTTGAGTCAACTTCATTACTCCAGTTGCGCCCACGTCCCGAACACGGATAGATAATGCCCCAAGATAGTGCGGCGGATACAGTGATAATAAAAGTAGCTCGCTCCGCTCCTGCAGGCGGACACGCAATCCGCAGCGAACTCCCTAATGAGACGAGGGCGGTTGCTCCAGGAGCTTGGTACGCGCTGTCGCCCCCCCGTCCTTAGACGGGTTTCCATTTTCATAGTTTTTGTGGGGCATGTATGGGCTGGGTTTTCTTTCGCCTACAATTTCCACTTTGGCTTCCCCACCCGATGCCGAGGCAACACAATGCCAATGTGTTATTTGGCTATCGATAAGCGCGGACCTCCTGAAATCCTTTGCTCAGAGGCACGCACATCGCATCGGCCTCAATCCCAGCACCAGGCCCAATCTCAGTCCCCATCGCAGTCCCGTTTTTCCGGTCTCCTGGAAACACCCACTCGCCGCCAACAATGGCGAGACACGCATGTGAGCATGCGAGAGTGGGCGCTGGATTCCAGTGGCCCATCCACCGATCGATAAATAAATAAAGCTAATAGATAAAACCTTCGAGAGGCTCTCGCCGAACTCATCTCCCAGGTGAGGGCTGCGATCGCGCACTCAAGCCGCTTGCCGAGACCAATTAGAGGCCGCACAGGCAACGGTGTGTAAGTGACTTGTCATTAAAATTGAAACCTCGGGTCATTTTATGGCCAATGTACGCGGCCGTGTTTAGTCCCATAAAAAGCATGTCGGCCCGGAGTCGATGCGTGGCTAAACACCGCACTCCCATCAGCGTAATCTTTCCGGGCACGTACCAAGCCCAGCCAAGCTGAGCGCACAAAGAGCCAGAGTTGAACGACATTGGGACGCAGGGAAAATTTAATTTGGCTTTTTCAGAGGCCTCTATCTCGCATGGAAATTAAAATAAATACCCGGCACTCGGACTCGAGTTGGGGCTCGCGGAAAGCCGAACGGAGCCATTTGTGCGCTGCAACTATTAACGTCTTCTCGAAGGCGTCACGTGGGTGGACGAGGAGGAGGATGCGAGTCGGCGAAAGGGTAGAGTTATGAGCGAGAATTATGGGACGACAGGCTAATGGGATCTGGGTGAAAAATATTTGCAAAATTGTATAAGCCGTTGGGAATTTCCCGAGCTGGTGCCGCTGTTTATAATAAATTAAGCGAAATCTATTACAGTTCCGGGCTGATATGTGAAAAGCGTGGGCCGTCGCGACGCAGACTCCGGCTAACGGTTTCCCTCTGGCAGCAGCAGCGGCAACAACAGCACTGATGGCCACAATCGATTACAATCTGTTTGCTTGTTAAATTACAAGTCCCAAGGAACTAACCCGTTTCCCCCACAGCGGAGAGTGGAGAGGGGCTCTAACAATTTTACCATTTTTGCCATTCTGCTGTTTGGCCGCCTCCAAAAGCGGCAAGCGGATGGAGGCCTCCATCTATGGACCAGACCAGGCCAATAAGCCAGCCAGTAAGCCAGCCATTCAGCCAGCCTCCGAGCCATTCGAAGTTTCGCCGAGTTCCTTGGCTCCCCCCGCTCGAGGTGGTGGCAGGGCTTTATTTCTGGCCAGTTTCTTTTGGGGAAAAACTGCGTTCTTTTCGCTCTCCGGCCTGGGATTGTGGTGAGCCTCCTTGATTACGCTTCGGAGCCAGAAAAAAGGGACTGGACTGTGTGTGTGGGACTTTTGGAGCTGCGGTAACTGCAGTACGACGCTCGGGTTGCATCACAGGCATCGACTGCCTCGCCTCCATCTCTCACGCCACCTCCCCTTGACCCCGCCTTGGGAGCTCATTAGCCCCTGCCGGATCGTTTTGTTTTTGCGCTGCGATAAAGCCCACGTAAGTGGCTCCCTCCCGTTAATGAAGTGCTATTTCATTTCATTTTTGTGTTGATACTCCCCTCTCATATAAATTGCTCAATTCAATGCAAACACCGCACCTCGAAAATAAAATTGCGGGTTGCGGAGAAGGAGAAGGAAGACGATGCTGCTGCCGCATGTGGCACTGCGCTCCAGTGTCGCTGGGTGCAGCACGGGTACACGCAAGCGCAGTCGTTGATCCTACGACTCCTACGGACACCTACGCAGGCCGAAAGTAAAATGTGACAGTGTGTATGGGACTCACTCTCCCCGTGGATGTCGCAATTAAAGCGAACAAGCTGCGGCATGCCACAAGGGGAGACACGGTCCCGGTGCAACTAGGCAAAGGCTAAACAAGCAATTTTCGCTCATCAGCGACAACGCCCACGCCAAGAGGCAAGGCGACTGCGGAAAAAGTGGTCAACATGACATCGCTGACATGCGACATTAGCAAAAGGCACAGCGCGGTACAGAGATTCCTTGGGCCGACGTAGCGGAGCTCCTTTGCCGCCTTCCATCTCCTCTCCCTTTGGGGCTGTGGTTCCTTGCGTGAGCTCCTGGCCTGAGAAATGCCCGCAGCACACGCAAAAAATCGCAGCACATTCAAATCTCTGCATGTGCGTGAGCACACGACCGAAGGGAGACGGGGTTGGAGCGGAATGGCAGAAGAAACACGTTATCAAATGCTTCGAAGCACCGCAAATTGCCGGCGAGGCTGGGACGAGGACCGCGGACCGTGGACCGTGGACCGTGGACCGAAAACCCTGTCCCAGGCAGTATTTGCGAAAGTCGCAACTGGCAATTTGAATAAATAATTCATTTCCAGCAATTAGGCGGGAAAGGAAGCGGCACAGCGAGAAGACGAGGCCACTGTGTCAAGTGCGATTCGAAAGGGAATTCTCGCAAAGATTTCCCACAAATCTTCCAATCAATCTGCGGCTTTCCATCTCCTGGCTTTGGCTCTACAATTTCCCATATCTTTAAGTTCGCATAAAACTAACACGGGCCAGAGATCGAGTGCCTCTGCCTACTAGACTTCTTCTGAAGTCCTCCTTGAATCCGCCATGCAAAGCACATAATCTTTCGCAGAGCCTTGATTCGGAGCGCCTTCCGTGGTCAGAGACAGACTGAGATTTAACGGAGGAGGAAGACCCAGACAGGAGGAATATGGAGAGTGGCTTGTCAAGACGCTGTTCATGTCGGGATTCGCGAACTTCATCACTGCGGGCACAACCTGACGTTGACTGGATGTTCTTCCCCACTGAGCCCGCCGCCCCATCTCGGCTAATTTTAAATTCAATGCACGCAACAGTCGCCGTCGTTTAGTTGGGATCTCCTCCGACTTGGAGCCTTTCCAGCAGCTCTTCGACCCTCGGTCTCCCCGCCATCAATGGATTTTTTCTGCCTCTCCTTTGTCTGGTGGTCTCTTTTTGCTGCCCCAAAAACTATTTGCGCTGCACATCCCACTCCCACTCCCTTTCCCTCGTGGTCTTTTTTCCCCCTTCGCACTAATTATGCAGCTGCATAATCCAAGCAGCGGCCCAATCCCAGTTGCCAACTCTGGAGCGTGGGTGGACTCGGACTGACTTGGCCAGCCGGGGCTGCCGCCGCCTCCATGGCTGAGGGCCATAATTCATGCGGCGTCTGTTTTGAAATTGAAAGAAAATACATAATTACGAGGCAGCGGAAATTGAATTTCTTATTACTGGAGCTGAAGTTGCGCCCTGGAAGTGGAATTGCCTTGCAAATTAATTAAAATCCGTAAAGCAAGGCAACCGACCTCTAGGCTCGGCCCGGCCTCCCAGCTCCTCGAGGCTCTGGTCATAGGTCAAGGCCTCGCCCGATCCATTTCGTTGTTCGCACTTAATATGCATTGTATTTTGATTTATCGAGCCGAAGGGGGCGTGCCGCCCATGCATATTTCATTAGGCAGCCAATGAACACTGAATTTCTCCCGGGGCACCAGCGTCTGCGACTGCGTCTCGTGGCGGGGCTTATCGATTCGATATGGGGTCCAAGGCATTCGGCCCTAATGCTTTTTTAAGTAATTTTCCTCAGTCCACTTCCCCAACGAGTTTCCCCATTCAACTTCTAAACAATCCCCGACGTAAACTTTGCTAACAAGTGCATTCCAAGCGGCTTCTCCTAGTCTCCTTCTTATTTTCCTGGATTTTCCTAAATTTCTCTCTTCGGTAGAGGAACCACTGTGGAATTTCTTTGTCTCGACGAGCGGCTGTTAATCATGGGACCTCAAAACCGAAGGCACCCCCATCCATTTACGTCAGGCTAGTCCCACGAGCTCCTTCCTTCCCGATTCTGTGCACTTAACGACACTAAACTCATTAGTATTTTCCATTTTTCAATTTTGCTACAGCAGCAGCAGCCCGCAAAAAATGGCACCGCCCGAAATAGCGAGTCCTTAACACCTAGCAGGGCTTTCCGGCAGCTCTCAGCCCCCAACCCCCCATAGCCCGCTGGCAGCCGTAGCCACAAATTACAAATTGAAAGTAGTTTGTATCTGCTGTCTCCTCTCCGCCTCCGCCGCCGCTCCCGAAGGCAGTAAAAAATTTAAGTGCATAAGCAAAGTAGCTCCTCCTGGACCTGCTCCCGCCTGCGGAGGGGCATGTTATGCACTTTTTCCTGCGGCTACCGAAAATATACAGCAAACGAAACAACACGGAGGGGGGAAAACAACTTCTAAGTGGACGGACGGATGGCTGGATGGACGGCCGAACGGAACGAAAGCCAACTGGGCACTTGAAATGCGGATGAACCGAGGAATAGCCGCATTCGGGGTGGAAAAGGGCAGCTCCGTCATTGTCTTTGGCCCGGTCTGGGCTATTGTTTCATTCATGAAGACCGGCCGGGCTTTGTTTCTTTCGGGCCAGGGCTTGCCGCAAAGATTTTTCGTGTCTCTGCCTCAGCCTGGTTGTGTGTATCCAGCATGGCCCAAAGCGAGGAGCGAAGTATTTGGAGACTAACCCATAATTTGTGTTTCTTTCGTGAAATGAGGAAGCAGCCGAGTGAAACATATGCGATGTCTGATTATCTTACACATAAAACGAAAATATCGGAAATTCGTTCAGAGGCAGAAGCCAGCAGGCGCACCCCTTCTAGCACACATATAAAGAAGGAGCCAGTGCCAGTCGCAATATTAATGCCACTACTTTGCTTAGCTAATCGCCGATAGTTTGTCTTGCCCAGCGACTTCCGTCCTCGAACATTATTTTTGGGTCATTTGTTTCGGCCAAGCCCCGAGTCCCGAGACAGAGTCCCGGTCCCGGTCCCACATAAATTTGTATCCCGTGCTAATCCTTTCTGGTGGAAATAGAGCTGTTTGCCGGCAAACGTCGCATCCATCAGGGCAACCTCAACGGGGATTAGTTGGGTACCGAAAATACTCCGTCCTCGGCTGACATGGCTGAGGCTGCATTCGTAAATGATTATTAATTGCAATACTTATGCGCGGCCAACTCTTATTAATATCGAAGTGCAGCCGCAATCTGGGGACCCCCCACACTCCCAGAAGTCAGTCCCGGGCCTCGCTGCTCCTCACTCCCCGTCATCCCCGTTCCTCGAAGAATAATACGTGCTATAACTGACTAATTCATTCATTGTGTCTGCAGCGATGGTCGCCCTCGCTGGCAGTAGTTCCCCCATTCCCGTCGTCATCTTTTGTCTATTTTTAGTGGCCGCCACTTTTGTCTCGTTTTGTCAATTCATTCGCTCATTCCCGCCATCAATTGTCTGGCGATAACTATCGATGCTGTACATGCCCTTGGAGGATACGAGTCTGGAGGGGATTAGCCTGGGGTCGTATTGCCACAGATCTCTGTTTCGTCTCCCAATCCAGTGTAAATATTTTGACAATTTATTGCCGCTCGTTTTTGGGAATTGGATTTCGGATGAGAGACACTTTTAATGCTGTTTTGTTTAAAATTATTTCAAAGATTTCCGGATAAAACCAGAGGACCGATATGAAACTCCTCCCTACTCACGAGTTTATTTGCCGGCTGGGATTTGGTTTCTTTTACATACCTGAAAGAGAAGGAAAAAATATTTGATTAGCATAAACTCACACAGATATTCGCTCGTAAAATACATGTATATATCAAAATATAATTTATTCCAAAAAGAATCCATTAAAGTTTCATCGCTGGAAGTCAGCAAAGGCGAAATTACCTCAACAACTGTCATTTTGACAGCTCGCTCAGCTGTCAGCCCAACGGCGGGGAGGGGAGTGGAAAGAACGACACAAAAAGGGAACCAGAGGAAGCTGCGCAATAAAGCCAATAACAAAATGCAAGAATAACAACAATGGAGGGCCGAAGTAACGACGTTTTTGTTAAATTAAAAGTTTATGAGGCATTAAATGGTCAACAACAAAGCGGAGCTGCCAAAAAGAAATACAAGTATATAGAGTCATACGCGGCCGGGGGACGGGGAAAAAAGTCATTAAGCCGGCGATGACGACAACAATATTAAATTGTCATGCCAAGCTTCAGCTGCTTCCTCTCTCTGCACATCCTCGGCTTCCCGCTCGGCCACAGGTCATTAGACCCACGGGCATCTAAATTGCATTATCAACGCCAATAACGGGACGCGAGCTACTGGCCCTGTGAGCAGCTCCCTCCCCCCCTCGAAGCGTTCATGAAAACGACATTATTTGTCAACGCCAAAAGCATTCACAGCCCTGTCCCTGTCCAAGGGTTGAAGCCACAACACAATACCCTACACACTGTGTGCTGTGCGGGGTGTGAACGTTGCAACCATATGGCGATCGCCCTCTGCCGCAAATCTCGTCAGTGCAAAAAAACGCAATTAATTACTTTTTATTGAGTCCTCGGGCCGATGAAGTCCTCGATCCAACCGACTCCACCACTGTTCGGTAGTAATCACCGAAATTTGTAAGGTATTATCGCCAATGGCAACTGCATTTGTTTAATTATGAAGACATGTGGCGTCGACAGTTGTGGCTAATGGCATTACGGGCTGCCTGCCCGGAGATCAGGCCGAACGGAAGCCCAACATAATCCCCGGCATTTGCGGCCGAGCATTTAGAATTGCATTTCTTTTTCAATTTTCCATTTCCATTGCTCGCCACCCCTTTTCCGCCCAACTCCTCCCCAGGGATGGCTGCGGTTTGCGCTAAGCCCGAAAAGGGGAAAACTATTCGAACGTATTCAGCAGGTGAGGTCGGCGGGGATTAGCATTAGTGGGTACCCGGTTCCTCCTAGCTGCCCCGTTCTTGTAGCCCCGTTTTGAAGTTGAATATATCCATGACATTCCATAAATTAGGCCCCGCACGATGATATATGTCTAGGCAGGCAAACACGACACGACGCCATTTATTTGGGGCCCCTGCTCCTAGTAGTGTCTTGGGTTTTGGCACATGACCCATTTACGCACCAGCTGGGCCTGTTGGTAGTTTATAGTTATGGTTATGGCCCAAATCTGTTTATATGGCGTGTGAAATGAGCTGCTACGAAGCCGGAATCAAATCGCAGCACAATTAAAGGCAGACGCAGTTCTCCTCCCCGAGGCAGCGTTCCGAGAACTGTCCGTACAAGCCGTGGCCAATGCATTCGGGACCCCTCTCAGCCCCAGTCTTGAAACCGAATCGGATGCCGACCGGGAGAGGGGGCACAGCGAAATGAATATGAGTTTGACTGATTAACCAATGCGAATCGATTGTCTGCACTCAATCCCCGGATTATCCTTGTCCGTCCCACGCCGCTGCCATCTTTTGTAACGTAAATTCATCGGGCAACAACAAAAAATAAAATAAAGAATATTCCACATACACATTTCCCAGTTCCTGCGCTCCTCGGCTCCTCAGCTCCTCTGCCTTTTTCGTGGCTGTCAGAACTGACAAACGCAAATGATTTATGTGTGTTTGCATGCGTGTAAATGTCATTAAGAGGGTGAGTCCGCTTTGAATGCGGGGGCTCCTGGGGAGCGAGTGGCGAGTAGTAAGTAGTTGCCAGCCAGCTTGGCGCATCGATTTGCTGTCTCTGACTTTCGAACTGCAAAACTGTTGACATTTAACGACGACTATTCGTTCCCGGCCCAGCCCTGCTCCGACCGTCGCCCAGATTTGACATTAAATAATGAGTTATGCCGCTGACGTTTGAGAATTTGCAACATGTTACGGCTCCGCCCCTCGTCGCGTCGGTGGGTGGGGCAGCTGCTTCTCCCTTGACATGTGCTGTCTTAGTTTCGGGATGCGAATTAGTCATCGCAGTAGCTATCTACTCCATTAACATATCGTTAAGGTGTGGGGTGGGAGCTGCTCCTGCAGCCACTGTGCTGCTTAATTTCGCCAATTCATCATCTGGCCTGGGTTTGCATGTGCCGCGGCTCCGTTCTGGTTGGCTGATTTTCCCGCCGCTGTCCAAATACTTGCCGCAGATTGCTGATCTATCTTTTGCCTAGTTTTTGTCGGTTTCCCCAATGCAAGACATGTGTTTTCTCTGCTTCTCATCAGCAACTGTCACTCAGCTGTCCGGCAGTCGGCTAAGCATTTTGCACAATTCTCAAAATTAGCATTTCTGCGACTCGCAAGTGTGGCGCCTGCGCCGCCGCGTATGCCTAATTAAGTTGCCCCTTGTAGAGGCTCCACAGTCGCCTTAGTCCAGCCCAGCCCAGCTTGAAAATTCACCTTCTATTATGCACCTTTGGCACGCCACTTCACTCGGTTCCGCCCGCCTTCGGCTGCCACAGCTTTTCCTACTGGTTTTCGGTAAGCACACACATGTGTTCGCGTTGACAGTCAGCTGCCTTTTGGGTGCAGTGTCTTGGCAGGCAACTTAACTTGGCCCGGACCATGGAAAAGCTCTGGCTCAAAATTGGAAAAACTCCTGCGTGCTACTGCGAAATCACTGGGATTGCGCAAGCGGATTTCGCAAGATGCGATCCGATTGTGCAGCTGGACAAGTGAGCGTCCCCAGATCCTAATTGCTAATTGGCCATGGTCCATCTGTTCGCTGGCGCTCCATTCATCTGCCATATCAGTTGCTCATTTGCATGGACTTAACACCCACTTTCAGGTTTAAACCCCCCTGTGGCAGGACTGACGTCTGTTTTACCAGCCATTATGGGATAATTTACGGGACACACGGCCACAAAAAGGGGGGCGAGAGGCAAATGTATTTCATATTAGTATCCTCCGCAGTTGTGTTGTTGTCAACTTAATGACCCTTTCAGACTTGCGCGCCTTAATATCCTTTTTTCTCAGGCCTTAACACATTTAATTAACAAAGCAATTAAGCATGACAAGGCATAAGGCAAAGGCAATGAGAATGGAAATGAGAATGGGACCGAGAACGAAGACCAAGGGAAAAGCGAGTAAGGAACGTCTTTTAAATTTAATTTATACTTGTATGGGTGTCCCGTCCTCCTTTGTGCTCGTTCCGTTTCTCTCCGCTCCGTTATTATTATAAAATAATGCGCTGGAAATAGTGTTTGTGTATGTGAGTGAAAGGACGAAGGACATGATGACATTTTTATTGCATCCCCGCC
The DNA here is from genome assembly GCA_008042635.1 of Drosophila nikananu. Classification (NCBI taxonomy): domain Eukaryota; kingdom Metazoa; phylum Arthropoda; class Insecta; order Diptera; family Drosophilidae; genus Drosophila; species Drosophila nikananu. The sequence goes on along the minus strand of VNJV01015756.1, from coordinate 41,787 downwards.
GCCTGGCATAAAACAAAGGGCCAAATTTATGCATAGCAAGGAATTTTTTAATTAAACTTCACGCACAAACGCTCTTAAGTCAAGGCCAGGAACAGTGCTGAACCTCAGCCTCTTTGGCATTTAAGTCACCGACTCCTGGGCTGTCAGCAAATTCCGACCACTTCATCGGGTTGCAGCGGGCCACAGCCGCCAAAGGTTCTTTTCGTGCTCCTCCGAGCTGGGATTGGCACTGGGACAGGGCCACAAAACGATCTGTCATATTCTGACAGCTTACAATGTGTTCGACACAGTCGGCATGAGCAGGCGCTGGCGATGGGATTGGGATTGGGATTGGGATCGGAACAGGGACCGCGGTGTTAATTAACTGTGCTCCAAAGGCATAAATCAAAAATTATGCGACGCTTCTTTCACAACTCCAGCGCGCCGGTTACATCTTTTTGGGCTGGAATTTATTTTTTATTAAGCCAATCTCAAGTCAAGCGCAAAAGTGCAGCTCATATCGTCATCGGCGGAATGTTCCGCCCGCGAAACGCCGGAAAGTGCAACCTCACTTTGGTGGCATCATCGATCACACCAACAACACATCTTCCAGGGAGGGCACGACGCAGCACATGTGCCTCGGGGTAGGGCACCCTTCCGCAGCGAACTGCTCCCATGTGTTATAGTTTAACCCTTCTTCTCACAGCGATCAATCATAAAGAGTACGCAGCATATTTCATTTTCCGTTTGTTTGTTTTGCTCGAACGGGGAGATACTTTTGACATTTTAAATACTGATGGCGAATAATAATGAAAATATTCAAATAATAATGGTTCTCACTGGTGGTGGCAGTCTGACGGAAATGTTTGATCTGCACTAATCGCGACTTAACGATTAATTATCGCGGATGATGGATAGTTTCCAGTGCTGAAGGGGGCTTCTATGTGGGTTCTGCCAAGGCAATATTATGCATAAGATGCGTAACGCGGCCGCATTGGCGTGCAGCAAGCTCCACACGAAAGTGTGTCAATTGCCAAACCAGAGACCACTCACTTTCACCCTCTCCGTTCGCACGCACGGATAGCGCGGCCAGAACGAGAAATCATCAATGGAAACATTGCCTTTCCCATCATAGACTCACGCAAATCCTGATCCGCTCCCAGCTCCCAGCTCCAAGCTCGCAGCCAGTGCAATTGCGGTCTCAGGCCAGCAATCAAGTGAAATATGAGTCGCGTAATTGCATGTGTGTGCGGCTGGGGCGAGCGGAGACTGTAAGCGAATTAAGGCGCGGCACCGCAGAAAGACGGCGTAACCCCACCTGAGAGCCCGTCTCGCTGGGGTTCAGTCTACAGTTAACTCTCCGACACCGCCGGTTCAGGCTTTAAGGTCAATCAACAGCGGGCGCGGAGTGAAAGCCACGTTTAAAATTCTATTTGGCGCACAGCAGCAATTTAGCAGGGGCAGGAGCAGAAGCAGGAGCAGGAGGTGCCGGAGCAGCAGCTTGGCATGCTGATGCACTGCCCGAACGCCAGACCAGACTAACTGCTGGGTAATCGCATGCGGCGCAACTTAAGCATCGCCAGGCAACCTCATCTCATCGCTGCGTCGTGTGCCATCAATGCACTCTGACTGAGCTCCGGACTGCGGACTACGGACTACGGAGTTCCAGCCAAGAACCAAGAACCAAGGCCCGATTTATAAGCGAGATAGGGCTGGCAGAGTTCGCTTTCGGGTCCCATCCTCCCGAGTGGAGATTGCCAAGCCAGATATGCAGCAGGATGCAAGGGAGAGGCTGCCCAGGAATTAGGTTCTATGCGGAACGAGGACGGCCGACGCCGAAAGATGCCGCAGCACATGTGTCTCTGCATTGGCATCTTCTTTTGCTTTCCTTTCGCCTTCTTCCCCAACACTATCACTATTTGTTACTCTTGGCTTCACCTCTCCCCGCAGAGCTTGGCATGCGTCGCATATATCACAACTCCCAACTACCGACCGTCAACCTCCCTTGCTCACACCGAGCTTGTGGTTTTCGTGAGCTGCATGAGGACTGGGGACTGTTGGCTGTGGACTGTGGACTGGGGACTGGGGACCGGGAACCGGGAATTAGGGAGGGACCTCGGGTGGGTGGAATGGCTACGTTGACGATGATGATGCCTCTGATCCCCATGTGCAGTTTTTGTGTTAGCTGGCACAACATCAAGGTTAATGGCTGGGAAGAGAGCAGCAGCCGGGCAGGCTGCCATGGAGCTGTGCCTCCGCTCTGCTCCTGGCCGGCTTTGGTTGGGAAATGTACACCGCTTCACCGTTCGGCTAAACATTTAAGCTGCTCATTTCCTAGGAAATCAACGAAATGGGCACAGCTACAGCTTCAGGTTTGGGTTACAGCTCGCCAGCTCCAGCTCCGGCCCAGCTCCATCTCCAGCTTCAGCTGCAGCACCACAGACTTCCGCTGTCCCATGTCCATTCATTCGGATGGCTATTTTTGGGCTAATGATGCTCTCTGGCCATGCTGCAGCATCGAGAACCCAAGGCATCGGCGGCATGGACGGCTAAAGCCACTCGATGTCCATCATTCATTTGGCTTCGATGTACGAACCATGTTTATGTTTATTGACTGTTATGGACATGAGTCACAGTTAGACGACGACGACGACGACGACGACGAACCATGGACGTTGCGATTTTAGCGGAAGTGTTACAATGAGATATTACGAGAGGAGTAGCCGAGGGGACTGACACATAAGATGACACAGGGTGCGAGGCGAGGGACCTGCCCAGGTCTGGTCTGCAGGTTAAGGTTGTCCGTTGCCCATTACCAGTCCCATCCCATCCCATCCCATCCCGTCCATGGGCGCTGTCAGTGTCAGTTGCCGTGAGTGGAGCCCAGAGTGTGCGTCGCAGACCCCGGTTATTTGCTTAAGTGCAAATATGAGCAACTATTTGCTAAATGACAGTTATTGCTGATTAGCTGTCAGACATTTTGACAGCATGAAGAATGATTCGCAATTTTCGTTCGGCTGCGAGGCGAGGCCCAGCCAGGTTCGGGCCTGGTCTTGCAGTTAATGATGTAGCATATGGTTAATTAGAACATTAGCCTCAGCCTGGTCAGCTCGGCCAGCCAGCCAGCCGGTAGTAAGAGCCAGTTTAAATCATTAGCAGAGCCCGGCTGGCTGTCAAAAGCCCCGGCTGCCGGTCTGGATAATGGTTAATGGATAGACGAAATTGGGTGGGTGATATATGGAGCCCGAGTGCGGGTTGAGTGAGTGCTTTCGCTCTGCCTTCGGCTCCCACGGAATGCAGTTGGTTCCAGCACCTGGACCGGTCTGGCTGTGGCTCTACGGTTGGGCGCTGTGGCCAAAAACAGAGCTGAAAATTACGCATGCCTAAATGGCAATACACAAATTATGAGCACTAAAAAGCTATCGCTTTGCGGCCAAAGACGCTGTTTTGCCCAAAGGCGCAGGCTCGTACCTGCATCGATGGCAGTCAGGACGGTCTAGAGCCGAATGTGGCCAAAAGCGGCGCGCAGAAAGCCATCACGGAGCACGGGCCGGTGCATTTGCTCCTTCTTCTTGGCTATTTCGCCTTATAAGGTCGCGCACATAAATAAGCGCAGCAAAATGTATTGCGATCTGCGGCTGGGACTGCATCGGCTCTGAATTTGAGTTTAACTCTGAGTCTGAGGTCTGGAGTCGGGAGTCGGGAGTCTGGACCCTGAACTTGGGCATCGGCATGCGGCATCTTGACAAGAGAAGCTGCTGTGGGCTATCGCCGTGCTCCAATGGGCAATGGCCCGGCAACTTGCATCGAGTACCATCAACAATTTCAACATTCAACTGATGGGAAAAGGAAATGAAAAGTCAACATAGGGCACACAATGCGCACAATGCACGAGAGGCGGATGAGTCCAGAACGAATCGAGTCCGAGGCCGGAGCTGGTATTAGCTGACCGCAGCGACTGGGCCGCAACCCCGGAGTCAGCTCAATTGGAGGCTCAACGAGCGGTAGTTGAAACGAAAATTACTTCGACCGGCGCGCCGGATTAGAGGAAACCCGAAGCCCTGGCTGATGGCTGCCACTAGAGGGAGGCCCCCAGCGGTGCATCATTGAGCCATTTGAAATGTGATGGAGAGCTAGAATTAATACCAAGATGCTGTGAAATGGTTTTGCATTTAAGATCCTCCACTTTCTCCGTCGCTAACCAATAGACGTTTTGTTCCGACCCTCTAGTCTTCGGCCATCTATCATCTCAGAGCCCACATCTCTTTCCAAGAGCCAAGCAGCCACCGGGAGTATCTGCTTCGATCCGATCTCTGCACACTGCACTCTCTTCGATCGGCGCTGCATCTTTTGTCCGCTGCGTGATTCGCCTTCTTTGGGATCTTCGAGGGCATCTTCGACGATCGTTCGATTTTGCGGCGCGCTATTAAATTGTAAATTGCTCGGGCAGCGCTGCTGCTGCTGCGGCAAACGTGTCTGAATGCCACATCGTAGCGAGGCTCCGAAGCCGCGAAGCCCCGCAGCCGGCTTTCCCTCGATCGTGAGTCGTGGGTAATTTGCTGGCCCAACCCGACTCCAGTCCGACCACTTTTGCTGCTGCGCATGCGCGTGGTGCACTTTGGTTTTTTAGTGTGGTTTTTGCCGATTGTCCTGGCTGCCTCTGCTGCCCCTCCTGCTCCTCCTTCCCGGACTAATCAATTCCTTCTTTTCCTTGCCCTCCGCATCCATTTCTGTCTCTCTTTTGCTGCGGTTTATCAACGCTTTATTACACTGACGTTTTGTCAATTTGATTGCCATTGATTTGGCTGCTTTTCCAGCTCCCTTCGAGACCTTGAACTGTCTCCTCACTGTCACCGCGGCGGCTGTTTACTGTGGTAATGGTAATGGCTCGGCTCGGAATCGGACTCTTAATTGCTTCCCGGTAACGAGGTACGGGCCGGCACTTTCGGTTTTTGCCTCCGACTATTTCACTTTCGCAAAGGCAGTGCTTGACTTTTATGCAATCGATTGTTATGATTTCATTTTTGGGGTTTTTCTTTCGTTTCGCTGGTGGCTGGTGGCCGGCTATCGAAAAATTGTTTCGTATGCTGTAAATTGATTTTGTTTGCCGCATTGTGGGTGTTGGCAGGCAGCTGGAGATTGCAAACTGGAATTGGATTTCGATTTGGAAATGAAAATGGAATTGCTGGCCCGGGGGTAGCTTGGAGCTTTATGTATATGCATCCCAGCGGAGCCGTCGGCGGGCGGTTCACACGCTCTCCTCAGAGGTTCTTCAACCCAAAACACGCCCGCTATGATGCCGTGGCTCCGATAACCCAAATGACAACTTCATTTCCAACCCATTCGATGTCCATTTCCAAGCCCATCTTGATCCCGTTCCCTGCTCACATTTCATGGCCCTCCGTCGGTCACTTGTCGTGGCCATCACCATCATCATCATCATCGCCATCAGGGCGAGCGGCAATCGAAGAAACCATCGAAAGCATGTCCAATCCTCTACCTGTCCCGGCCGAAGAGTGTCAGCGAATTGACAACTTTATTGCCTCTAAATATGGTTAATGACCGCGATCAACTCCGGCCGGCCGAAATTCTTGTCAACATATCGAGGGCCATTAACAAAAATAATGTCAAAAGTCTTTAATTGTTTCCAAGTGGCTGCCCCTCTCGGATTCCGCCCACTGACTCCTCACCGCTGACCTGGCCCAGCCCCGTCCCGTCCCGTCCGTCTGCGTGGGCTGCACAGACGCCTTTGCTGATTTATTTAAATTATAAACAAAAAGGCCACAAATCGACGGAGCGAGCAGGGGCCCGAGCTAAAGACCCGGGGCCTTTGAAATGCGCCGCCGTAAAATTATTGCTCTTGGCATGGACAGTTGCCACATGTGAGTGCCCCACGCCACACTGCGCGCTCCGCTGATTAATATCTCGCAGATTTTTGGACTTTTGACGGATTATTCCAAACTCAGTCGTCGCTCTCGCACATTCTGGCGCTGTGATTTGTTCCAAAAAAGCCAAAGAGCAGAACAAACAAATAAAAATCAGCATTTTGCGCATTTCCTTGGACGAGTAGACGCGGTTTTCGGGGTGTTTCTTGTGTTTATTTTGTTCTCGGTCGGTTTTATGGCTTGCTTAAGTGCGCTGCCGCAGATTGATTGAGTTATTTGCAGACCGGGATCCAAATATAATTTGTGGACTCCGACTTCGACGGCGATTTCCGTCTCTAGGCGAGTATTTCGATTCTGCGAAGTGCCGCAAAATAGTCGCTGGGCCACCATCTATGCGTCGGCTCATTTTCATTAGATTCGATTAGAGAGTGTCTGGGTCGCGTTTATGAGGATTAATGACTCAAGTGGGCATAAATTTGCCCAGACCCAGGCCCGGGCCCAAGCCATTTCCCATTTCCCGGGTAGCGAGCAGCAGTTGCCACAGCAATTTAATTTCCATTTAAAAGGAGAAGCTGCTAGCACTCCAAGCCGATCCATGAGTGGTCTCTTGTTTGCCCCACCAAATGATTAATTAGTCTATCTCCACCCGGGGCTATCTGTGTCCCTGTGTCTGTGGCTCTTGTGTGGTTGCGGATTCCATCTGATGGTTTAATAATAAGACAAAATTGTCTATTGTGCAAAGAGTTTGAGCGCGCTGATGGCCCGAAAGAGATGGGTTCAAAAGCCAAACAAAATCATATTTTGTTTCGGCCCAGATGGAGTCCCACAGGCCGAGGTGGTGGGAGTGGACCAGGGCAACAGAAATCGCTAATTGTTTGCTTTTGTTCATCTCTCTCTCTCGGTCTATGGTATGTGAGGAGTCACTTTCTACAATTAAACTGAGATGGTTTCTCGTCTGCGCCTCGCTAATCCGCCGCACGTTGTGGTCTATTGCAGGGTGATTACCTCACCAGTTGGTGCTTAACTATTTTTGACCGGGGAAACGAAAGTGAAAGCTCTCGGTGGGTGGGAAATTGCGTTGCAGTACAGTGACAGATATCGGAAGAAAAATCGAGATATCGATCAGGGGTCGAGCCGCTCTCTCCCTCCCCCGGTGGCCCAATGTACCGCCGCCCATTAGCGTGCCCCAATTAAGACCTCACAGCTTATTTAGGGTTGCCAATTTTATTTAATTTCCACTCCAGCTGCCCCCGCTTCGCGCGCTTTCCCAGAGCCAAAGACCGTCGTCAAACATTTGCACGTAAATTGTCAAGAAAAAAGAAGTAGAATAAATATTGACATTGCGTTGTAATAACGCAGCATTAACAGCGCAAGGAAAACCCAAAATGGCGGCTAACGACGGAAATGAAAAAGCAAAGCCCAGCCAGAAGGAGAGCGAAACGGGAACGGAAACAGGAGCAGGACCGGGGCCGGGACCAAGACCACTCAGCCGGGCCGAAAGCTTAATAATGTAAATTTCGCTCTAAGCTATTTCCAAAGACTAATGGTGCGTTTAGTATGGGGCACAGCAACCCCTGAAAAAATCACATCGCTAAGACGGGACCGAGGAAGAAGAAAACTTTCCCTCGCACACGTGTCAAGGTGGAGCCGAGGAAATCGTCATAAGGCAACCACAGGTTTGCGTGTAACATAGCATTCCTCCTCCTCCTCCTCAATCTCCGCCACCTCCATTACCTCCTCCTAAGCCAAGGAGAAAACCTGAAGCAGTTCGAAGGTAGAAGAAGTTTGAGAGGGAAAATGCATCTGACATATGGACAATAACTTGACTTATTCTAATGTAAGACCCTCAATTAATATAGTATTAATAAGCAAGCTAATAAATAAATTTAATATTAGGTTACATTGTAATATGTATATATATTGTATTGAAGAGCTTTTAAAGTATTGACAGTCCTGAATTGGCAACGATTATATATCTGAGGGTGTTTTCCGGATGCCCCAAGCATGTCCCTGCTTCACAGAATCTCCAGCTGTGCGTCCCACCACCGTTTGTCTTTCCTTTTTTTTTATTAAAAATAAAAACAATCGGCGCTCACACGCCCTCAAATACGCCTTTGGAGCCCTTCTTTGAGCTGCTCCTTGCTTTCATCTTTATGTCATCGCATCGATTTTCCTGCGCATCTTCATTTCGCATTTTTCGTTACCTCCCTCATCAGGATGCCACTTAAGACAACTTGCAACCCCCGCTGGCTCCCCTCCCCTGACTGGCTCGGCTCTTCCTGGCTAAAATTGTTTGTTTGGGGATTTGCATGTTTTACGGAACGTTCACGCCCGCAGCCCGCAGTCCTTCACCCTTCTATTCGCTGGCTCTATGAGAAGTTAACGCATATTTATTTCTGGGCTTTTTGCACCTTTCGCTTTCTGTTTTCTTTCTCCCTGCTGGCTTTCATGCCTCAATGAAAATGTTAATAAAAGTCGGGGTTCTGTCGCCCCTTTTCCTCCGACTGTCTGTCTGTCTGACTGACTGTTTTCCTCTTTGTTTCCCGTTGCAGCGAGTGCCTGGAAAAGCCTTTAGCGCCTAAAATTAGGACTTCGCTCGAGAGAGAGAGAAAGTGGCGAGGAGTGGGCGTGGGTGTGTGTGTTTGCCGGGGCCTCGACAACTCAATCAGCTTGATTAACATTTCACTGTGCAGCCTTGGCATTCGCCTTGCATTAGCCGGCGACGTCTCAAGTGTTTGTTTTTGTCCCGCGCCCTGCGCCGGCGGGGGGAGGATGAAGTGGCTGTCGAGTGAGAGCTGAGCCTGATTTCACTTTGGCCACAATGGATTTATTGTTTGCAGACTACTGGGGAGGGCGAAAGCCCTGCTAAAAGGCTCTTTAGCGGAGGAGCTTACGCGGAGGCGAGGCGTTTGGATTGCCAAGGATTCCGCTCCGAGCTTAAATAATTTAAGGGCTGAATGAGACAGAGCAATGTGTACGTGACATGCTAAGGAATCCAGCACATCCGTCCTCCCCCAAGAAGAGATCCCGCCGAACTGGAGGAATTCGATTCCAAAGCAAGGTCAAGATCAATAACCAAGTGATGACGAATTCAAGTGTCAAAATAACGATTGGTAATATCAGAATTTGGTAAATAAATAAAGATATGTTCGATATGTTGTTTCTAAAGTATGTTTCGGTTCTACACCGAAAACTCATCAGCAAACTTTGCTACAGATCACTCCAACATCTATAAACTTGCAAAGTAAACAAAGTCTCAATGAACCCATCAAAGCCCCTTCAAGACCCGAAACCGATCCCCGAACTTGGCTCCCAATTGTGGAGCTCAAGCTCATCGATCTCGGCGGACACGGAATCGATATTGCCTTGGACAAAACTTTACAAGCAATTTTCTTCAGAAAATGCCCCGGAATGTATGGACAACGGGAGTTGTATTTAAATTTAATTTCAAACACCCCAACGGTGGTAAGGAACTCGCTTACCTTTACCGTTAGCGACAGCAACATCAACATCAACATCAACTGAACAGAGCCCCAAAAGCAGGAGAGAAATAATAAGAACACACGCGTTCCTGGGCAGACCCCGGAGTCCCGAAAACACAGAGCCCGCGGAGGGAGTCTCCCCCTATCGTGACTCCCTTCACGTGCGCTGAAATTTTAAGTGAGTTTTTCTCCGGCGACGTTGCTGCCTTTTGGCTTTTAATGACGTCGACGACGACAACGACGGCGGCGACGGCGACTCTGGGGCATGCTTATGCACATTTCAAGGCACACACAGAGCCCCGCACACACGTGTATTTATACAGAAATTTAAATTTTAAAATAACAACCTTCTTCTTTGCTTCCCCATCATCTTTGGCCGAGGTCTTCGCTCTTCGGTTGCTCCACCTGGGGGGACTGTGCAGGCAGGAGTCAACGGCCGAGTGGGTGGGTCATGTCTGGTCCTCTGCTCTCCGCTGGCTGGAAGCAAAATGTCATTTTGTCACGCAGCGGACGAAACTTCATCAGCGGCCCCCTGTATCTGTCCTGATCATTGTGTTTATTAAATTGCCAGTCCGAGACGGCTCTTATTTTTATGCGACGCAACAAGATTTGCTATCCTCCGCCTGCATAACTCAGTTCCTTGGCAAGCTCTTCGTGTGCTCCAAACGATTCCTGCTCCCATTCCCTAGCCCAATTTGCATATTTTGGTGTGTTGTGAGGTCTCACTGTACACTGTACACTGTTCCTGTGCACACCTGTGTGCAGTGGCGCTTGTTATGGCCGGCCGACAAGTCAATTAGTCTGGCAAAGCCCCACAGTGAAATAATGTAGTACTGTGAAATAAAATAAATTACGATTTCTGGTAGAGGGCGGTTGCTAGGGTTAATAAGCGCTTTCTGGGAACCGCTTTGATTTGAGTTTAGCCCGAATGCCCTACTTAGAACCCCAACCCACGGCCATGGAGGCTCCCCTTATGTTCCGCAAGTAATTAAAATTTGTCCCCGAGTCCCACACCTGCCCACCTGCCGCGTGTATCGATTTCCCAATCTGTCCCCTCGTTCTTCGAGTCAATAAAGTTTTTACAGTCAAAATAAATAAATCTATTTCGCCCCACTTGAGGAACTGCGCTCGAGGGGGAAGCCCGCTCGCTCGCTCGTCATAATTTGCATGTGTCTCGTATTTTTATAGCTCAAAGGCAAACACCTCCACCTTCGGGCTCCTCGGCGGAGGGAAGCGGAGGAAACGGAGGAAAACAGAAGAAAGCAAATAAAATTCGACTAAAATTTGACAATATCTTTCGCTGGCTCCCCTCCGCAGTGTCTCATTTCGTTTTATATATTTATGTGGCGCTGATTTTCACACACACACCCCGCCTTCTCGTCGTTTGCCCCCCCACAGATGTGTTGTCTATGTTAATTTTTATTTATCTTATTTATGTATTGGCTTCTGCACAACACACACACAGGCACATATGTGCGGATCTAACAAGAGAAGCAAACAGGCCCAAGATATTTTCATATTTTCCGCACAGATCTCCCCGTTTTTTCCACTTTGTTCTGTGGCGCTTTGTTTTGTTGTCGCATTTTATGTTGACATTTCCATTGTGGGCCTGTTGTTTTTTTTTTTTTTTTTTTTGACGATGAAGATACTTGTTTATGGGGAAAAGCGATAGCGGAAAACGGGGTGGAAGTCTCTCTGGGAACGAAGCCAGCAATTCCCTCTTTCCATCCAGCATCTCGACAAAGGCATTCAAGAATTATAACGCACAAGTAACCATACGTTTTACATCTTAAAGACGGGCCTTGCAGTCCATTTTCTCACGCGGCTTTTCGGGCAAACCGCAGGGCGCCACGGAACAGAAACCCAATCAGCCGCCATGCACTCGTCGGAACTGACCGCAAATTTCAATTAGCATTAGAGGGCGGAGGGCGTGGGAGACTTGCGCGATTTTTTGACACATTAATTGAAGTGTCAATATTTGCATAAATCAATAAAGCGGCCAAAGTGACGATACGCCCGGCCGGCGACCACACACACACACGGGCTGACCAGCCGCCCCTGCCTCCGCCGGGTAATTGTCATTTTCATTGAACAGCGCTTTGCGCTTTCGATCAATTAACACTCCGAGAGCCGTGGCAGCCCCCTCAACTCGGAGGCCAAAACCAGACGCTAATTATAGACCTCACACGCCGCGGAGGGGGAGCAGCCAAGAGTTCGGGCCAAATTAAATGTTTCGTTTCACTCGTGTAATTAAATTGAAGTTGTTGAACAAATTTGTACAGTAGTAGCTATAAATTTATCAGGCCTGGCAGTCCGAGTCCGAGACAAAGTTGCATGTCAGCTCTAATTGTTGGCCCAGGTCGGCGGCTCTGCCAGGAAGCGGGGCAGGTGTCAGTCCACCCACTCGGGTGCCCGGCGGCTGGAACGGGCCACGTGCCGGGGCCGATGATTTATGAAAGTGGTCGTCAGACAAAGTCGCGTGGCAAGCCGAGTATTTACATGTATTTACACAATGGAAATAATAATTAGAAACTCGGGAGGCTTCCTCTTTTCCCAGTTGGGGCTCGTCCCTCCCCTAGAGTGGAAATCGAAATCGCAAAGTATTCCGACTAAATCGCATTTGGGCACAGCTTGCGGGCCATTTGAGCACGTGTCCTGCGCCGACTTGATGGGGATGCTGGAGAAATTGTCGCCTCGCCCTGACCCTGTGTTTGGGCCGCCTCTTTTCACACTTTTCACACGTAATAAACGAAGCCGTAAAGCGCTGTTCGACGATGACTTTGGCCCAGGGCCCGGCGTAAAAGTTTTCCCCGCTTTCCCGGCCCACCTCTCCCGCCGCTGGCCAGTACGCACGATTTGTAGTCGTTCGTGCTGCGCCAAAGTTTCCATCTTTTATTTCGTTCGCCTTTTTTATTTTTCATTCTGCTCTTTCTATTTTTCGTTCGCCATGAAATATAAATAACATTTTCGGCGTTGAAAAATTTATGAAAAACGCCGCAGCAGCTGACCCCGCTGCCGCACCGCGCCACCCGATCGATTTTCAGGGCCAAAACTAAAACTTCATCTAGGGGCATTTCACACTTTATTAAAGTCCCACTTTGGCGGCAAAGTAAAAGTCGAAAGTTAGTTTGGCAGTTTCGGTAGTTTATGGAGCAGATTCAGCCCCAGCTTCAACCCCAGCCTCAGCTTCAGCTGCAGGTTGGAAGCGAGACCCGAGTTTTATGCTAATAGATACGAATGCCCAAGACACAACTTGCGATTAGAAATGAAATTTGGTTTATCTTACGACGATCTACGCGCCTGTCATTAGAGCTTGCCGCTCCAAGGACGTTGCGCTCCGGAAAAGTCATTCGGAAAAGTTCTGTTCCCCCGCAGAGACGCCCTTCATCTGCCTCCTGGCGCTTTGTTCAGCCAAGAAATGCAATTGTTTGGCTTGCGGCGTTTCCTTCTGTTTTTCGGGGTTTTCGGACTTTTGTTGGTCGTCTTTTTTCTACTTTGTTGCCGCAAAATGAAATTGGGGAATTTACTTTAATTTGTTTTTCGTGCCGCCGCAGCAGTTGTGCCCCTGCCACTGCCCCTGCCCCCTCCTGCGCTTGCTTTTTTAAAATCAATTTCATCTACTTTCCGTCTTCCTCCCCTCGGGTTTTTTTCTTTCAGCTTTTTTTGTTTTTTTTTTCTTTTTTGTTTTGTAGTTTCGAGCAAATTCAATTTGGCATAGAACTTCATTGCTGACATGGGGAGGAGCGGTGGCTAGTGGCCTTTGTAAGCTCGCATGTTTCAATTGCAATTTTATTTTAGCTCTGCCAGCTTGTTTTTTCCACTCAACCACAAATTGTTGCATTTGTTTGTTTGTCAGAGAAAATTCTATTAAATTTCTCATCGGTTTGCATATGTGGACGGAAGCTGCAGCTGGAGCTGGAGCCGTAGATTGGCGCTGGGAGCTGCGCAGGCTGTCCATCCATCCATCTTTTCTCGGGCATCGGAGACAACGCTTCAAGGTGCGAAAACATGGCCCCGCACAATTCTCCTGCCGCCCAACGGAAGTGGCCCCCAACAGGGTCTATCTTCCCCCGCCACGGCCCCCGTTTGGTGCGTGCTTTGTTAGCACAAACAACGGGAACAAAAAATGGCTCTCCAGGTGCCATCCACAGCCACATCCAGGTGAGCGGTGTGGCGGAAGGACGGAGGACAAACCGAGAGTTCTGCTCCTGCCTGCGCCGTCTGTCTCTCCACACGACCAAGTGTTTGGAATTTCATTAATATTTTATTACTTTTTTCTTGCTCTCTTCCTGGGGAAGCAGCCGCCTGCGCTGGGTTCTTGAATTTATTAAAAGCAAAAGCGAGGCGAATCGCTGAAAAAGCTGCCCACTCCTTCAAAAGGTTCTAGGGATTTAAAATGCTCGAACCGAGCCCCAAATTCCCACACACACATTTGGGTTTATCCCAACTGCCAAGGATAAAAGTTATTATGTCCCCCACTTATTGATGACCGAACCGAAAATGAAATGAAAACAATCAAATGACAACTGTCGTGCTCGGAAGGAAAGAAAGAGTTCCATCTCAGCTGGAAAAGTTCACCCCGAAGCCAGGAAAAAATGTTCAGCGGAGCCAAGTGCATGAAAATAGTTGGCGAAAAGTTTTCCCAACAGTCGCAGGCGAGGCGGCAGGAAGCGACAAAAGAGTTAGAGTAAATCATTGTGGGGAAAATCCAGCTGGCGGAAGGCAGCACAAGTTTTCTGGATCCAGAGGCTGGGGAAATCTTTTGTGCTTCTCCCCTTCCCTGCCCACACCCACAGCGGAGTTCTGGTTCGGGTTCTGGTGGAGCAGCAGCACCTGACAAAGCTGCCATTGTCCAACTCCGAGCCTGGCTCCGGCTCAGCCTTGGCACACATCAAGTGGGCTGTGTGTGCCTCGGCACAATGAAGATTTTTGCTTTTAAAGCTGCAGCAGAGAGAGTGGGGAGTTGGTTTCGCAGGAATTTAATTATTTCCCTATTTCTGCACTCACATTTATTTCACATTCATACCTGCAGTGTTCCACTTTCACTTCTTGGAAATCTAAGCGGGGATGGAACCCCATTTCCCTCACCACTGGCCAGCGCCCTCTGGCATTTAGTCACTTACCACGAAAAGTGTGTAAAACCTCATCAAATCATCAGTTACTCACCTGCAAGAGAGAGAGAAGGAGAAACAGATTTATTAGCAAACATTTCCAATAGTAGGCAAGCTCCCCTGGCAAATCACGGACAAATTGCCTGGGGCCCCTCCTCTCACACGAAATGGGAAATTCCAAAACGAAGCGTTCTCCCTCTCCCCACGGACATAATCCCAAACATTATTTCCACGAAATTAAAAAATTTACGCTTACACAATTAATCTTGGCAGCCAACGCGAAGATGATGGGAAGGACGGCAGGCGGGCGGACGGGTCAGCCGCGCAGGGAAAAGAAAGAAATTCCTAGGAAAATGCACGAGACACAAGATGCTCGAGCGAGAAAGCAGAATGCGGCACGTAGCGAACGCTAATCAAATAAAAACATTCAACATTTACACATTGATAGCTGCACGAAAGAGACCGAGTGCCGCTGGGAGAGCGAGAGGGTCGAGACCTGTTTCGGCCACTATTATTGCTTTACGACACCCGCATGTTGCGACGGTTCCTTGGTCGGCCAGCAGTCCTTTCATTAGGCTCGCCACGAGGGTGGGCGCAGGACATACGATATGGACGGGAGTGCGTTAAAAAAGCGGGGGTACGAGACCCTGTCCCGTAACCTGACGCCTCGTCCTGCCGCTCCCGGCTGCTTCGGGCATTGTAAGTCGATATCCTGAAAATGTGCTAAAAATGTGCGGTCGTTGGCCGTCGCCCCGCTACCCGCAAATGTATCTGAGCTGGTGCGTATCCAAGCTGCGTGTATCTGCAGGCAGGCGCCTTCTAATGCATGACTAGAAAAGATACTTTGCCGGGCTTGGACCGTCTTGTCTTTTATTTCGGCTGCATAAAAATTGTCATCGCAACTATCATAAAATTTCCATTAGCGTGGAGTATCCAAGAGATTCTTGCGCCGCGGGACGATTATGCTGCCACGAAATACGAAATACGGAATACTCATTTCCCATCAAATAAACACAGACGGAGCAGTAAGACGCCTCTTCTCAATTACGGTTAGTCGGTGGTCTTATCTAGCTCTGGATCGGGGCTGTTTGATGAATCCACTCCCTGCCTTCCTGCCATCCGCTCGTCCCTTCCTTTTCCTTCGCCCTTCACCCCGCCCCGCCCTAAGCATTCCCACGTAAATTATTTTTCGCATCGAAACTACTTCAAGTGCTTCATGTCGAGCCATAAAAGAGGAACAGAGACGGAGGCACCGAGATATCCTGCTCGGTACAGCTGCGACATTTTCCCTACTTTGTATCTCTCCATCTCTGTATCTCTCCTATTTCGCTGCCTATTTGTTTTGGTCTCCAATGTATCTTAAATTTTATTTTATTGTTTTCCTTCCTTCGCTGTTCCCGGCTCTGTTTGTTGTTGGGTTTTCCTCATTCGGCCGCGCTGCGGCATAAAATGAAAATCATTTTCCGAGATTTACTTCGCTCTCATCCCCGGCAGCAGCTCCTCTCTTCCTGGCGTTTTTGTTTTGGTTTTCCCGTCTCATTCCGTGTGATAAGGCTAACGTTGTTTTGCTATTTTTATCGCCTTTGCTCCTAATGACGGAACATCCCGGAGACGGCTTGGTCCTGCCAAAAATTTTATTACTGTTTGCCTTTTTAGTGGACCGACAGATGTCTCCAGTTCCCCCAGCCGAATCTCTTATCTCTGGCTCCTAATTTTGGGCTGTAAGCCGCTTTAAGGTGCCAGATTTTGGGGCATTAAAAGCTAGCTTTCCTTTTCGTTTCCATTCCCCAGGATCTAAGCATCTTATTCTTTGTACGCTCTTTGAGTATACACACATCCCTAGTGCGAATGCATATACAGCAAGCAAGTATATCGGTCAAAAGTTCCTATGTAGCCGCCTGATTCTGTGGCCTGCCATTGAGCACTTCCGTCCCGCTGATAAACGAAATCTTTCAGCGACTCTGGCTCTCTGAGCCGAGCCATTCAAGTGGCACACATTATGGTCAAAGTATTTATAGAGTCTGAGATATTTTATTAGCGATAGCGACAGCTGCTGCCGAGTGGGGTCCGGGCACGGGGGCGATGACTGAAATGCGACGACAAGTGCATCCCCGTACTGATGGATCGCCACAGATCTCGACCAGCCCCCCACGCCCAAGCCTGTCTCAGAGATGAACCCGAGTTCATCGCAAACCCCATTAAAGAGCAGCAACAAAATTTGTCATTACGCTTAGTTTTTACAGCTTCTGGAAAACCCAGAAGCATGATTTTATGGCGCGTCTAGGGACCCTGGGGCAACCCTTTGTGCAACGCTGGCAGATGCAATTAAGAGGCAGCCGCAGAGCCGAAACGGAACTGAAAAAATATGTAAAGTGCTCGTAAAGATTGGGGGACGGGGACACTGAATTTGCATTCAGTTGTGAAACATTCTATAAAAAATAATAAATTTAATGTTCGACAATAAAAGCCAGCGAGAAGTACAGAAAGCATTCGCATATTTTTTATGACTTTTGCGTGAATATTCCTTCGACGCGAGTGGGTGGAGTGAAGCGGGACAGTACTCTTTTTTCCCCCAACATCAGCAATTGTGCAGCAATTACTGTAAACAACAATCACCAAGTCGGGTCCAGGACGTGCCACATGAGCGGGCACCGAGACAATGTGGGATTTCCACAAATTTGTATGCTGCAAAACAGTCATAAAATAGAGCCGAACTCCGGCTACCTAGAGAAGATGACGCAGAGTCGGGACAGACCACACCACGTATATTTTTTAAAAGACAACTGTTACCATCTACGGAGCATTTACCTTCAGCTTATTCTGACGACTGTCTTTGAAATCAATTGGACTTGTTACCGGAGCAAGAGCTTTATATATTTTGGGGATCTTCATTTGTAACTGATATAGAAATTCTAATTCTTAAATTACTACTGTGTACTAAGGTTTCTAAACATTCATCCAGAACTCTGAGGTGGCTCTCTACTCAGCCTTAATATCTCTGTCTTGGGATCGAACTCTTCTGGCTATAAGTCGCCTTTTGTCAGGGAAGAAAATCGAATTATAATATAAATGGGTGAGTTCTTCTTGATTTCTTTCGGTCGGGGCCAAATGAGGCATGTCGGAGAAGGAAAAGGGGAATGCACTCGCTCTGTTCCCTAACCAATCCCGGAATGACAAAACGGGGCAGCTGATGCAGCTGAAGTGGAGAACGGGCACGTAGTGCGAGCGAGAGGCAGGGAGATTGGGATTTGCAGCCTGTTGAAGCGGGCTCGCAGCAGGTACTCCGCCGCGGGACGGGTTCTGGCCAGGTCGGGTCAACTGAGCACCTAACAAATTTCGAGACCTGACTGCTGCCTGCTTGCCTGCCTTTCGCTCGTTCATTTGCGGTCCATCCTACGCGCTGCGGCATCATTATCGCCTATATCCCGTCGCCCTCTCGAGTGTGGGCTTAAGGTCTTTTGTGCGTCCTCCTCTCTCGTTCCCTTTGTGTGTTATTTCGCAAAAATAAAGAGGAGCGGGAGAACGAGGAGGCATTGTTGGCCTCCTGCTGTTTACATGTAATTTTCCCAGCATTCCGTTGCCAGCCATTCCATCCGCTTCTCACCATCTCGCCATCTCATTCTGCTCTCGACATTTTGAATTTCCCGACGCTGTCAATTTTTCTGTTCTACCTTTTCCATCCTTTTTATTTTTTGCCTTTTCGCCTGCTACAAATCGCTTTGATTTACATAATTCTGCGCACATTTCGACGCATAGTTTTTCCAGCTTCGGCTGTGGTCGCCTTTGCTGCTGTTGTTGCCGGGGTGTTTGCATATTTTTTGACAGCTGTCAGGAAGTAATAAGTTGGAATTTTGCCCGGTGCCGGCGCCTAGTCTGCATCTCCTGACATTGACAGTTGCGAACGGGCGCGGGAGCAGGAGGGCGCTGAGAAATCGGAAAAAATCCTTGCAGACATTTTACAAATGCTGCGTGGACGGCCCGCGGGGAGTCCGGATACCGGCATCCGGGAAACCCACCAACAATGGCCATGTCAACGAGCAGAATCAGATTCGAAATCGTAAAGTTTTATTCGATTGGCCCAAAACAGGTTCTCCAAATATGACAGCTGGGCTTTGTGGTGTCATTAAGGGCCTAACGCCGGCCGAGGTCCTCGCTCAGGTTGATTTTGGGGATTAGCCGATGAGCGGCTTAGTTGCCGGCGAGGATTAGCGAAACTGATGGGCTGCTTAGGCTGGCCTATGTCAACAGGGAATCTGGTGTAGTCCTATGGCAAGCCTTCAGTTCGGGAAAATCTAAATACGAATCTCAGGGGTGGCTCTTTTATAATGAAAGCTATACAAATTTTCACAATGCCATTTTATGCCTATAATATTATATTATGTTACAGAGGAACAAAACAGTCAACATATTTTGTAATATTGCACAAAAAATAGCTGATTTAACTGTATATTTATATAAAATAAAAACAAAAAAAGAAAAACTATCGATTTTTGCTGATATGTTAAAGAATATATGTACATATAGGAATATAAAATTGTCTGATATCTTAAATATTTAAGTTACATTTCCTTCCAGTAATACACACGCACTTTATCAATTTCCAATTGGCGTGCAATCCCAAGGTTCCCGCTGACTCAACACCCTTCTCCCAAGACCTCCCTGTCCAAGTGTCTATGACGCACAGGAAGCCCCGGCACCCACTCGAAAGCACTCCTGTCCGTCCATTTATAATATTGCCCCCCCTCGCAACAAAACCGAAAATAGACGGCGCGGTGCGGTGGAGAACAAGTGGGAGCGCGCCGCAAGCACAAAATTGTTGAAACATGCCCATGCCAAGATCCCAGAACCAAGATCCGAGATCACTTTTGGGAGCGACCGCACCCGTGTGAGTGCACCAGGCCAACCCAAACAATGCGAAGTTGAATCGGTTATGGGGCCAGAAGCAAGTGTTTGGCTGTTCAAAATAATTGTCCGAATGAGATTTCCATTTTGCAAAATTGTAGCCAAGACAAAAATAAACAAAGTGGCCTCATTAAAGCGGCCATAAACTAATCGAACGCGGCGTAAACAAATGATACGAGCTCCGTTCTGTTCGGTTATGTTCTGCGCTGCTGGAAAAGCTGGAAAACTCAGAGTGAGAATAAGGGAATCGACGTCCACACACATAGAATAAATATTATAATAGAACCAAATCGTAGATGTACCTAAAAATACTAATACCTGAAGTTAGCAAGAACACTAATGTTACAATTTTAAGGTTGGCAAACATCAAATAAGAACTGAACATCTTAAAATTTTAATAAATATTCAAATATGATTTTCTGAACTATTTTTTCCCTTAATTTGAAAGCAAAGGACATGGAAATTTTAAAAATATTTTTACAATATCACAATATTTATTAAGATTTTGATTGGTTTTATAAATTATATTTAATTATGTATTTATACATTATTCCTAATTTTTGTTCTGAGTGCAGCGCTACAGTCCCAATCAAAATCCGAATCGGAGTCCGATTCCGATGCCGTGGGTGACCTTGTTGAGCTTCCATTTTCGAAATTAGTTGCGTGTTTCTCGCTCTTTTTTCGCTTTCAGCTTTTGCATTGTGATTGGGCTTGCGATTGGCTTTGGAGGCCATCTGGAGCTGGGATTGTATTTGGATTGGGATTCGGATGTAGCGGTGGACTTGGCCTGTGTTTAATAAAGCAGAGTGATTTTTTTCTCAACCTAATTTGGCTAATTGGCGGCTGACAAATCGAGCATTGAGACATTTGAAACTTCTGTTTCGAGCAGATTTTCACACATCAACACAACATCCCCTCCAATTCGCGAGGGAAGGAATTTTCCGCTGCTTTTCCAGGCCCTCACATTTTTTTTTGCTCTTTTCGGTTCTGGGTTCTGACTTTTTGGCCATTTTATGACAGGGCTGGTGGCAGTGAAAAGCGGGGGAGAAGAGTGCAAAGCGGGAAAAGCTGGTGCCTGGTGAAGTGTTGAAAATTTACGAGCTGCGCCCCTCCCCAATCACACCCCCTTTTGGCCCACTTTATTGAATTTCATTTCTTGCGCCAAAACAGAAAAAAGAAATTCTCCCAAGTCTTCGGGTCTCAGGAATTTATTGTTTGCCAGTTACGAAATTTATTTCTTGCTGTAAATTTACAATTTTTTCGCTCTTCTCCCAGGTAGCGCACAAGCACAACAACAACAACACACACACGTACACACCCAGGTCCCTCTTCTTCTTGTTCGATTTCCATTTGATTTTTATTTCGATTCAAAGCTTCAATTGTTTGGCAATTGTTTTTATAACACCACAAAAACGCTGATAGGGAGAAGAAGACGAAGACCAAGGCGAGGGCGAACGCGAAACAGAACAGAAGGAGAAGAAGAAGAAGGAGGAGACGAGGAGGAAGGCGGCGAGAGCGCAAAGAGGAAATGCCAGAAATAAAGTTATGTAAATTCCGTTTTATGTGCGGCTCCTAGCGAGCGTGTGTGTGTGTGGCTAAGTTCAAATGCCAAAAAGCAAAGGAGGAAATAATAAAACTGAAGCATGTCGGAGCATGTTTGTGGTTAGTGTGCTTGTCCTGGTGAGGCAAGGGATCCCTTAAATGAGGGATAGGTCTGGCAGGTGAGGCGCGTTGCAGGTGCTAATCACCTTGGTTGGGGATAAATTTATAATTAATAAATATTTACATATGTACATACATACAGCATATACCAGAAAAAAAAAACAAAATCACATCTTAAAGAGATCAAAATAAAGTGACCAATATATGAATTGTGCCACACAACGGCTTAACATTTGGAAATAATTTCTATGTCTTTTATTCCTATATTATCCCTAGTTAACTATCGGTTTTATTAATGCCAATTACAAGCAACTATTTTCAAAGCAACCCCCTATAATGATAAACATCATTTAAAAATAATATATTTTTTTACAATAAATATAAGAAAATTCATAATTTTTTAAGAAAACGTTACCTCAAAAATTCCGTAAGCCAAACTCGAAAATGTATAGAAAATTTACAACTGTACAATAATCAGTTATGACATTTTGTGCATTTTACTGGACTTTCCGCAGTGTAGCTAAGAACAGGCAATTGTAACAAAAAACCCTCAGAGGACTCTCTTTTTCTATTTCAGCCGCAGGCATTCTGGAGGGTTGGGGACACGTCTGGGATTCCCCTAATTCCTGGACTGACTGCCTGACAGAAAGAGTATCCTTTTCAACAGCGCTGTGTGCGCTTTCTATTGTTGAGCTCGCTTTATTAATCAGACAAATCGTGAAAAAGCGCGCTCAGTTGGAAAAAAGGAAATTATGAAATATGAAACGAGATCGGGCTCAATGTCGGGCCCGCCCCGCTCCATACTTCCAGCGCGGGATGTCGCCTTAATTTGTTTAATTTATGCAAAATGTTTGGCCGCAGTCGGCGATAAGCGTCGTAATTTGTTCAAACTTGTCGCAAGTTGCCGGCCCTTCCTCTCTCCTTCACCGATTTTAATCAAGAAGCACAGTAAAATTCGGTACAAGCCGGGAAGACAACTCGAAAAATTACTAAGCTTACTTTACACTTTACATCTTCCCCAATTTGGGCAAGTACCTTTTAATTTAATTAAATTAAATCGGCTTTTGTTTTGGGTTTCACTGAATATTCATGGGTTACTAATCCTAATTCCAAGTAAATTGCTAAAGTAATTGTTAATACAAATTTTATATACAAAACTCATATTTTCCAACCATCTTTCGTCTGATATTTTTTATATAAAGATGGAAAATAAATAATTACTTTGTTTTGTCCAATATAAAAAAATATAAAACTGAAGACTGCAAAAATTGGAATGTAAAGATACAATTATGTTTTCCCTTTAATAGGTAGGACTGGAATATAGATTTTTGTCTTATTTTGTACCTAACAAAACAATTCGATATTTTGTGTGTATACCTTTACACATTATATTCTGCCAGAGACAACAAATTTACTAATGTGAATTTGAAATTTTGTGGAAAACACGCCTGATTTAACAAAACTCTACCTCAAATGTGATTAAGGTGTCTAATTAAGTTGCTGCCCCACACAAAACTTTCCAAGGAAATGTCAGTGAAGCCGTCCATGGATTCTAAAGTTACTAAACTAAAGGCTTTTAAAGTGGAATGCATAGAGTTTCCGAAAATGTTGGAAAGCCATAGAAGCAATCAGCCAGCCTGGAGCCTAATTTCAAGCTCCCCCACTCACCTTGTCTTCCGTGTGTCCGCTGCGCCGTGTTGCTGGCCGTGTCCGGCGGACGGTGCGGCAGGTGCTGGTACTCGTAGTCGTAGTGCGACGACTGGGCGGCGGCGGCGGCCTGCAGGTTCTGCAGATTCTGCTGGCTGTGCTGGCCCTGGTGCTGCAGTGTCTGACTGCCGTGGGCGCCGTGGTCTGACGCGGGGGCCGAGGGCCGACCGCTCATGGGCAGCGTCCGTCCTTGCGCCTGCTGGGGATGGGCCAGGGCGTGGGCGTGGGCGTGGAGACCGCCGCCCGCGTCGCGGCAGTCGAGCGTGGACTCATACTCGTAGGGATTCATGGCGGTCGCCTCCAGGGGACATTCGTCGTCGTCGGTGTCCGTGCCGCCGTCGTATATGTTGTCCGTGTGGCGGTACGCGTGGTGAGCGTGCTGCTTGGAGAACTTAATCTTGGCGGCTTTTGCGGGCCGGGCCGTACAGCCAGACAGCCGGACAGCGACGGAGGAGGAAGAGAAGAAGAAGGAGGAGAAGAGGGGGAGCGGAGCAGAGAAGCGAAGCCAAAGACGGACTTTTCACTGCACGCACAGCACTTCACTTGGCCATTTCTCGGCGGTTAATCAGGGTTACGCTTTGCAATCACAATCACAACTGGGAAACAATTTAATATTTATATTCTCGGGGACCGCAGCGCACCCGGAATGGGGGGACAAGAAGGAAACACTCAAAACACGACAGCGAGACGCGACGGAACAGATCACGATCGACAAGAGAATTTGGCAAAATCCTTGACAGCCAAATTATTTCCCCCGATATTTTCTTTATTTGTACAATTGAGCCGATTTTCACATTGCTTGGACTCTGACGCGGATCGAACAAACACTAGCGACCGACGCGGCTGAATATTTTCCTTTGGAAAACCCCGAAGTTTTTTCCAGTTACGACTTTTCCGTTTTTCCGCGACGGAGCGGCACAACCGCCTTCGTTGAATGAATTTTTCGAAAAAAAACTGGCCGATTTGGTTTCTCGTTTCTCAGCTAGTCTTTCGATAACTCAGAGGGAGTTTTCTCGCGACTCGTCGTTGTTTCGCTCTCTGGTCCAAAGAGACTGCTATTTTTGCTCTCTGCTTTCTATTTCTGTGCTCCGAGAGCGTAAGCGAGCTCGATGAAACGGGAAATAAAAGGGAATACGCGCTGGAGAGCGTAACTGAGCGGGTTCGTTCAGTTTCGAGAGCGCTAGCAGCGCAGAGCGCAAGTGTCGTGGGAGGTAGAGAGCGACTCGCTTTGCGCATGCCGCCGCTGCCGCTGTCTCTGCCGCCGTTGGCAGCGCTGCCGGGCCGCAGCATCGCCGTCGAGAGCGCGAGAGAACTGAACGAACTTTTTGTTTGAAGGTTAAACGTGCGTGTTTCTTCATCTTCCGGAGGGGAAATGCAGGGGAGGGCTTTCGGCAAGTTGAAAATTATGCAGCCGTGTTACGCGCAGCTCTACAGTTTCGTTCAGATTTATCTGACACTAGTAGAGCTGTTAGACAGGCAAAACCTAGCAATAACACTGTAAGCTAACAGCCCTGTATAAGGCTGTTGAAGAATCTCACGATTTCACCAGTTAATGCAAGGAAAATATATCTGCGGTATTTAAATATTTTTTTAGGAAAAACCTTGGAAACGTGTTATATAGGAGTTATTAATATAATAGGACATTTTCCATTTAATACTTAATAAAGAGTTCCGCATTTTGAACGCATTGATCCAATTACCATAATTATGTAAAGTATAAGAACTTTTTTTTTTAAGTATTCCCCGTATTATCTATTTAATAAATTAAAAACTTCAAATTAAGAAAAAATTATATTATTACAGCAAACGTGTTGTAGGTGTCATTGACGAATTTTTTAAAATAAATAAATAAAAAAATAAATTAATTATTAGCTGAAATTTCGGTTGGATTAAAATTGACGGGGAAAAGCTTTTATTAGCTCAAAATGTTGTCAATACTTCAAAAACATTATTGGCTTTCTATTAATGCCTTATTTTTATTTCTGTCTAAAAATTTTTGATTGGTCTGAAGTTGGGAGACTGGGAGAAATGTTCAATAAATCCCCAGTCAATATCGTGAAGTTTTGTGATTGTATTTCACTAAATTTATTTAATAATACATTTTATGAAATGGCTTGCAATTATTTTGTAAGCTTGTATTTAACTAAAATGTATCCATTATTTTGTACTGTTGACAAATTTATAGATTTAAAATTTAACTTAAAGTCTTTGTGAAATTTATGTTGACTTTAAGTGAGTAACATAAAAAGATGTTTAATAAAATTGTGAAAAGGAATAATATGAAAAACTGATGCACAAGCTAAAGGTATGCTTAGAGACTCTTATAATTTGACAGTACCTACACATTCGGGTATTTTAACTGGACTAAAATATATGCGATTTTTATGATTAGCAACTTAACAGCCTATAACTGAATTAGTTTCTACCTTGGTGAGTCATTAAAATGATTGAGAATTATTTTCTTTCAAATCAAATCTAATTTGGATAATTTGGGATTTCCCAATTTCTAAGCGACCACCCTCGCTGGAAATACACAAAGCCGATTTTCATTTACTAATTAGGCTGTCAGGCTCACGATGAAAAAATATCCTTCGACTTCATTAGCGCTGAAAAGTTCGCCATCGCTGGCGAGGGACGGTGCAAAAGTTGCGAAATGCTGACAGTGAAGTTGTCATTCGGTGGGCACCCGAGCCAGAGCCGCCCAGACCTGGTCGAAAAAGTGTCCGAAACAAATCGTGAGCTGCCGGGCTGAGGGGGGCGGGACGCAGCCGGGAAAAGAAGCAGAAAATTGCGTTATAAGCAAAGTAAAGGACATTTCGCTAATGGCTTAACTTTTGAGCGCAGGTCGCCTCCTCCGCCGAGTCCACCGATTCCACAAATTCCCTGCCATGTAGCGGAAGTTGTTGCTGAAGCTTTTTTGACAGCCTTCCCCCGGCCTGGAAAGAACCCGAAGAAATTGTCATTTCTTTCAGGACTCTCGCAGTGTGGCAACGCCGCGTGGAGCAAATTTTTTGAAGTCTGAAAGTATTTGCATAGGACATGGTCGGAGGCTGCGTTCGGCCCGCTCCTGTCAATGGGAAATCAATTTCCTGTTGTACGCAAAATGTTTGAGCAAGATTTCGGTACGGAGAGCAGAGCAAGGGAAAGAAGCTCCATCTCCCGCCTGCATTTGACACATTGCACATTATCCCGGGACTGCAGAGTTCGGAAAGGGACAGAGTCTCAGGGCCTCGGTAAGTTGTTGCCTCGATATTAGGAGTCTGTGTATTTGATTAATTTAATAGGGAGTTTATGATATATTTTTAAAATCTGATTAAAAAATATATATTTGTAACTTTGCCGGGTATTTCAAACTTATTAAAATATTTTCTAGTGATGTGTATATATAGCAGCATCAACTGTTGAGTCGATCTAACCATGTCTGTCTGTCCCTTTCTTATATACAAACCAACCCGAAGTTAATGAAAAGCAGATGGGTATATATTATGAAGCTATAAATCGAACATTTGGTCATTTTTTATGAGAAGATAGGGAAATCCCAAAGAGTAGGATTTCTAGTAGGGGCTTTTTTTAATTAAATCAAATCAATTAATTAAATATATAAAATATAAAATATAGTCCATTAATAATCATGCGCTTAAAACAGCCAATATATTGTTATCCCATAGAAAAGTGGTAGGTCTTAACATTGTTATTTCGGAAGATTTGAGCAACTCAAAGCTATGAATATCCCCATTAAAGAGCATTGTTTGAAGATAGTAATTTGTCAAATTCGAAACGAATTCGTTTCACAATCAGCACAAGTAGGATTCATGAATATATACATGAAATAAATAGGATACTATATACTCTCGTTTTATAAAGAGTGCGTAAGCTTAATGCTGCTTAAGGTCTTCCAAAGGGACTTCCCAGACCGAATCGGTATTGAATTTCTATTCCGGCCACTGGACTTCCTCCGTTTGTTGAATTTTTAGCTTCAATTTTTGCAATTACCCCCTCTTCCATTATCTCGCTGTGGGTCATTTGGTGTATCCTGTTTAAGGACCAGCAGCTGCGCAATGCCTTGCACTCGAAGCTTCAATCAGGAAATTTGATCGCCACTTAAAAGCAGCAGCGCCAAAAAAATAAAATAAAAGTAAAAAATGCCAGCAAATGTGTAGCAGGCGGGAACAGTGGTGGCAACAACAAGTGGCAAGTGGCGAGGTTGTTGCTGCTGCAGCACAACTCTTGACCTGAAAATCGTCAACTTTGAACCCTCGAACGGCATTTCCTGTCTCGATTTACACAGTGCCGGCCCTCGCTGCACTGTCCCACATATCGCCCGATTATACATGCGTACACACTGGGTGTGTATCGGCTATATGTATGCAACATCGATCGGAGTGCACGCAAGAATGCCCGACTCGACTTTGTGCTGGAATAAAAGTTGAACAGGACCCGCGGACGGCGGACAACGAACAGCGAACAACGAACAGCGAATGACTGGCAGCACTTTGTGTCCTGCCCCACAAGCAGCCACGCCCTCGGCCACCGCTTGTAAGTGGTTGGGGTGGGCGGTAAATAAAATTACGCGAGATATTGAATTACGCGTTTTAAATTAAAAATATTTTTTCGCGATTGCATTAAACGAAAGGCGAACTAATTAAAGGCGATTTCTCGTCCTTTCAGCTCTCCCTGTTTCCATAATTTCATCTTTCTCTTGGTCTCGTCCTTTCCCTTGCATTGGCAATGCAATTTGCAGTCTTAAATGGAGGTTGGTAAGCTGGAGGCAGGAGCAAGGAAAAGCCTCACAGAGTTGCTATCCTTGGCTGCCTTACATGCCAAATTTAACCAAGAAGATTGTTGACTTGAGTTGTGCCTACAACATTATCACATTCGTGGTGATAATCTACAACCACTATCCACTATTGCTCGGAAAGTATCTGCTCCGAGTGCACATCTTGTCCGTCCCCCGCCCCAGGTCAACGATGTCTGATCGAATGGGTTACGATCCGAGCTGTAAGTACTTTAGCACTTGGCACTCCGATTCCCCCATCCCCCAGGGTGTCCCTCGGCACCTCCTGCGCCAGACAATGCGGGCGGTCGTGGCAGGAGTCACAGAGTCGTCCACAAGCCAAAACAAACAATGCATCAATCAATAAAGATTTCCGCACCTAATAAGCCGCAGACAAGCGGCAAGGCAGCATCTGGGCTGGCTGCAGGCTGCAGGCTGAAGGCTGAAGGCAGCCAGGGGTTTCCGGAACCATCATTGACGCCGTTCACCAATTAAAGGCCAATAGTTGCCTTCTCCCCGCCACCCGAAAGGTGTTAATCGAATTACGACCTCGGCATCGACTTTAACTTCAGGCCCCCCAACTGCATAGCTGCAGGCTCGATGGAGCACGCACGCGGGACACGACGGTAGGGCTGGGGCCAGGAACAGGAGCAGGAGCAGGGGCAGCACCAGCTGCCTCAGTCCATGCCCAATGTCGTTGCTGGCATTTCCATATTTTCAAATTTGAATTTTCTATTCCAACGCTGTTGCCGTCGTCCTCGACTCTCGACTCGGTGCTCGGCTGGATGTCGGCTGTTGGAGCGGGACACTCTCCGAAGAACAGACATCGTTTATCAGGCAACACTTTGGACCCCTCCACCGTGCCCCCGTGCCGCAGCTCGTAAAGAAAATTACACACATGTGTGGCTTTTCCTCCGGAGTTTAGGAGTCGAGGAGTTGAGGAGCCGAGCAGCAAGGAGCCGGAGGCAGCGGGACTGTCGCTCCGTTTGGCTGGCTGCGTAAAATTTGAAAACACGTTAATGTCTGGCTGCATTTGAGCAATTTTGTGGCGCGCTCCGTTTTGGCAAAAGATCTCATCGTGGATGCGTCAGGAGACGTTGAGCGGCGGGAGAGCCAGTGGTTAAGGGGAAAATGAGCAATTAAGTTCTCCCATGCCAACCCATGCCTATTTCACAAACTCAAAAACAATGAGTAATATAGAGGGATGTCTTTTATAATTAAAGTTATATTATTTTGAGATACAAAAATATCTCAAATGAGGGTTGAAATTATAAGCAAAGACAATATAAAGAATAAGATACAAAACTTCATATTTTTTACTGGGATTCTTTATATTATATTCGCTTCAGTATCTATATTGTTGATTGATTATGTATATTTTCAAAAATATATACTTGAAGCTACTTCAAAATATGTTCAAGACATAATACGAGTAATATGAACTATAAATAAAACGTTTAAAAAATTATAACTCTTAAAAATTTTATTTTTTGAATAAATTTTTATTTATTTCGTTTTTTGTTTTGACTGTGCTTCAGTATCTATTCGCAGATTTTTAAATATACGTTTATTTTTAAAATATTTATCCAAATATCTTCAAGAAGTAATAACAAACAAATTAAGAATGATATATAGGTTTGAAATGCAATATTTAAATAGATAAATATTCAGCTAAAACCCGCTCTTCTTATGTTTCTTACCAACTTTCAATGATCTGGAAGCACATCTTGGCCAAAAATGTTACACTTCTTAGGGTCTCTCCATTCGAACCTAATCCCAGATCGACTCCTTTGAGACCTTCCGCGAGGCTGTCGCCAACATTGCAATTACAAAACCATTTCGACAGCATGTTGCACCAATTGGAGGTCTGAAAACGGAACACAGCCCGGCTCCTGGCTGTCAACAAAAGATGGCATTCAAAGAGTGAAAATGTTTTGGGCGTAGAATTATGCAGATGCGGCCGGCGGAGGGGGGCCCAGTTCAATGCCAGAGCTCCGACTTTGCGCGGTTCCTCGGAAGGCCCTCTTACACGTCTTCAACACCTTTCGGGAACTCACGCTTCATTTGCATGTAGCCATGCCTCGGCGGTGGCACGGCACATGGAGCCGGGACCACAGACCACCGAAAGAGTAGAGCTCCCTTTGGGTGAGTGACAACCGCAGAGTAAGACCGCATATATCAGAAATAATAATAACCAGCGATGCAGGGCGTCGGGCGTCGGGCGCCAAACCAAAACTCAATTGACTGCCTCCTGCCCTCCTTGCCTCCGACTGCAGATGCGGATGCGAATGTGGATGCGGTTGGCAGTGGAAGTGGGTGTGGGTGTGGGTGAGGGGGTCTCTACACAATCGAATCATGGCAAATATTTCCAAATGCGAGATGTGTGGAGAGTGCTAACGACGCAGCTGCATATTTTGTCAACTCTCTGAATGGGGCAAAGGACGTCGCGGGCGGAGTGCTAACGAATGTGTCTGCAGCGATGGCGATGGCTGTCAGTGCCACAAAGGTGATAAGCAATTGGCGAGGATGCGGGAAGGGTTTCCTCGCCCCGCGCGGCACTTGACTCCTGATAATTGCCGGTAAAGGTGGGGCGGAGTCGCAATCAGCAGACAAACCGAGACTAATCAAGAGCTCTTGCTCAGCCTGGTTGGGGACCTTGAAAGTGGATAGATAGATTCGTCCTGGCCAGATTCGTCAGAGCTTAGTTTTGTTTACTAATTATAATTTAATTTGTTTGTTCCGCCTCGGCGAGAATTCAATTTTCGCTTTCCACCACCGGGGAGGGAGCTGTTTGTGATTCGACTTTTCTATTAGCATAAGTCGGGGAAAGTTGAGTTCTCTTTGTGCGAGAAAAGTGCGAGCAAATATTTATGCAAATACAGGAGCGAACTCTGGCGCAGCCCCCGCCTCACCTGCGTCTCCCCATGCATCAGAAGTATATCAAGTTATCTCCCTCCGCGCCTCCGACGTCCCAAGACAAATGACCAGCCGCGATCATCAGCGAGTTCATCAGCGGCAGCCGTAAGCGTTTGTTGATTACCCGCAGCCTTGCCACACTTTTTCGTGCCACACCGAAAGTGAAAAGGCAAGGGGCGACTGCAACTCCACGTTATTTGCATTCGCCGGGGGATCTGTTACACTCCAAGGGCGTTCTCCCCGCTTTCCCCAAGTAGAGAGATGAAAGTGTAGGGCAGCAACTGCTGCTTCCCCACCCGGCCACCGGCATTAAGTCCACACCTGCCCCGGCGTCGTCATTGCTTCGCCTTTCCTGCTTCCGTCCTTCCGGGAAAGTACGGAAAAGGGGATAAAAATGGAGCTGCTCACAAAATGGAATAGAATTGCAGATTCATTTCACTCAACGGATGAAATAGTTGGCAGGAACGGGGAATGGCCGAGGATGGCATAACCTTTTAGCTGGTTTATATTTGCCTTAGCCACGGGAAAAAGGTCAAAGGCCAAGACAGTTGCCCGGTTCCCAATTCCCAAGGCGACCACAGATTGGAAAGGAGCAGGAAAAGCTATTCGGAAATCATCTAAGCAGCGGCTTATTAACCCCACCAAGCTCTAGATGAGGAAATCGGACGTACCTCAGAGGTAAGTCAGTGAAAACCCTGGAAAGGCTCGTGCACTTCTATCCCCCATTATTCTGTGCCCAGCAATCCGCTTAAATCAATTAAAATGTTGATTTTAACGCAAATATTCCCAAAATGTAGACTGCAAAAGGAGCCCATCGCCCCTATGGTTCCTAATTAAGAATTTATTGAACGGTTTTCAGGACTCTGATATGGCAACATGAAATTGCATTATTTTCACGTACTCCTGACTTGAGTTTTCATTCCCTTTTGCGGAAAATCTCTGCCTTAATAACCTTGCCATAATTGTCTAGAAAAGCAAGAAGAGTTTATAGAGAAAAACCTAAATATAGCTATGAAAATTAAAGTGAAATATACGTTTGTGTTGCCTTAATAATAAAAAATACCATTTCGAAATATAATTCTTAATTTACGAGTTGGTGGAAAGATTAAAGCAAACCGAAGTACGGAAGTTATAGGCTAGTATCATGGGTTTATTCTCAGATGTATAGCAAGTCATCATATCCAAGAGTATTATTTGCTTCCCAGTTTTAAGGCTCTCAGCCTGTTTCTGGTTTCCTTTTCATAGGAAATTCGAATTGTCTTTTCTCGAGATTTTTTCCAACTCAACTGAACGTCTACTCCCTTCCCCAGATTCTTTCTGTAGCTGTTGCCCCCGGCAAGCTACTTTATCAGCTCGTCCCCCACATTCCGTAGTCTCGCACTTTCCGCTTTCTCTGGTGGATTCCCTCCCCGGACTCGCTTGTGTTCCTGTCGCTTTTGGCTGACTGTGTCTTCTGCATCTTTGTCTTGACGCCTTGCCTAGCGGCAAAGTTTGTCGCGTCCTCGAGTCCTGCAAACAGCGCTCCTCCCTCCTTGCTGGCGTCCCCGCGTCCTTCGCTCTGCCAGGGTCCTGCTGGCTGATGGCTCCCGGCTCACAATAAACCACTTTACAGCTACTAGTTTTATTTGCAGCAGCTCCGCTTGTATTTTTCGCAAGCGAATTGAATTAAAATTTACATTTTTAATCATTTTTCCACAGCGTGACTTTAATTCATCCATTTTTTTCCATCTTGTTTCCCTGTTTGAAGTGCAGTGCAATTCATTTGTCACAAAGTCCGTCTCTGTCTCATTCGCTTTTAATTAGTGTGAAAAGCGCAAATTATTCCCCACCGCCACCCACAGGCGGAGGCTACCAAGTCGCTAATTGGCTTACAGCGAATGATGAGTATTATATATGCAGGCATTATATTTATAATTATTATCGCCCTGCTTATGATTGACTTTTCTCCGCACCTCGGCGTCCCACAGTGTTCGAGCCTGATGCAATGTCCCTCAAAGTTACACCTTCCCTTGGTCTTTCCACAAGCTGGCACTTGGCTTTCAGTGTTCGCAAAGCTGTCGAGCTCGCTGTTGCATCCGTTTCTCCGGATTTCGGAAATTGGTGAGCGAGTGAGCATCACATCTCTCAGATGCAATCCCAAAAGTGTTTCCTAGGAATTCGTAGAATTTTCCATTATTCATCTTACACACGCAGGCACAGTTCCGATTAAATATTTAAGTGGGATTTCAATTATATTGTTAATTCATCACCCCGCCTTTTGCCTTCATCAAAATGCGACTAAACTTGGCAATTTGGAGCGGAAAAGCTTTGCCAAATTCTCTGGAGAATGTTTGTATTGTTTGTTGTTAATGTTGTCGCTCCACACACAACACACAGGCACATTCGGAGACACGGCCCAGCCGAGGTTAGTTAATAAACTTAACGTTGATGAGACCGGGCGGCAGGCAGTGGGGAAGAGTGCAAATTGGCCATCATTGGGACTGAGGCAAAGGGCCTGGCCGAAAGTAGGCCTCGGAACTGCGGAACTGCTCAACTGAGGGACTGACAAACTGACAAACTGACAGATGGATGCCGGTGTCTGGCCCCGTTTGCATTGTTGCCGTGGCTGGGCGGGGCGGCGTCTCTCGTGAGCGCAAATTAAATGCAAATTCAATTAATTTGAAGCAAACAATTTGCTTAAATTAATTAATTGAATGTGAATCTAAAGTGCTTCCAATTTAACGCTGAAGAGCCCGGCGATGGTGGTTGTGGGCAGGGGGCGGCCAAAGGGTCTGTCTGTGTGTGCGAGAGCACGGCATTTATTGAAATTATTGGGCAGCGGGCAGAAGGGACGAACGGCGGGGGCGGGGGCGGACACTGGACTAGGGCGCTGCGGCGAGCCACAAACTTTGGCAACGTGGCGTATGCGTAATTCTGCATTTGCTTTGCGTTGCGGCCCGGCATCGTGCATTAAGCAAACTGTTCACTTCCAAATCAACTCGAAAATAAACAGCAGCAGCCAAAATGCAAATACAGGGATGCGCACAAGTGTGTGTGGAAATCGGAGATGGCAGCGTGTCTCAGTAAAAGCCAATCTATAAAGTGAAGTTCTTTAGATATTTTAATACTTTCGGATTTAAATAACTACATTAAGTTTGTTGTCCAGAAAGGCAAGCATTGTAGACTTTTTGTCATTCACCAGGAATGTGTACCATTAAACTTCTCTACCGAACAATAAAATGGAAGTAATAGTGCAAAATATTATGTAACAATTTTAAAACGCTTTCGCATTTCCCAGTTTTTTGCTAGTTTGTTTGTTCATATACTGTTTTAATAATTAATATAGTGCAATGAAGCGGATTTCCAATTTAAAGCCTTCTAAATTAGTCATAAAATCTCGTAAATATTATATTTTTCTTATGATAAGCATAGATGGGCAATACATTCAATAATAAAATTTGATTTACAATAATCATACGTTTTCTTAGGAATCCCCTTTACAAAGGGGAACTACTTTTAAAAGTTGCAGTACTCTTTGGAATTAAACATTAAAGAACATTAATAATAAGCAAATTAAAAAGAGTTAATGTGATACTTCATTCGAACCCAGCAAGGCAGTTAAAAGTGTCAGCAACCTAAGCCATATCCCTAGTAGTATCTCTGTGATTTGAGAGTTGATTATTTCCGAATCTAACCATTTTGATCATCGAATAATCGTTGGTTGCAACTCACGCCTCACGCCTGCATCTCCCATGGCAGCCGCAGTCATTTTTGGAAGCGCTCTCTCCAAAATGGCTCTTCGGCGGTTAACCGGGCAACAACTGTCGATTGCCGATGACTAACAGCCATTACAGCGGGCCCTCGCTGCCCCCCCGGAGACCCATCTAACCCACTAACCCGTTCCCGCCCCGCTCCCCCGCGTTGGCAGTTTGAATGTTGTTTGCATTTTATATTTGCCAAGTTTTTATCGCTCGTTATTCACGTTGCGCGGATTCGCTTTTTGGCCGAAAGAGTGAGACAGGGAGGGGAGCTGCGGGGAATTATGCGCTTGATTAATATGCGAGTTCGATCTGAATGTGCCACGCCCCCAATTGCACGCACAACTGTTTATTTTGATAGTTTAATGTGTATGCGAGTACGCGGCTGTTTATTTGCTTTTTGGCCCGGTTGCTGTTGTTGTTATTGTTTGGCCAGCAAATACACACACTAAAATGGCAAATTTGCGCATTGCCAAAGTCAACGAATTGTAAATGATTATAATTGTCTTTTATAATCGCGCAACCCGACCGAATTTAAGCCCAACTACAGCAAGAGATCAATGAAATTATTTCTTATATATTCTATAACTACATACGGGATTATATCCCATGCAATCGGTTCCCCAGTAAGTCCAACGATTAATCATCTCATTGAACTCACGAGGAAGCAGCGGAAAATAAAAGGCACTCTTGGCATTTGACAAAAATCCCAGCCCCGAAAAAGATTTTCACTTTCGCTGGACAATGCCAGAAGTGGAGTGAGCGGGGTAACTGAAACTAAGCTCGGTATACAGACGCGGACAAGAAAATAAATCGAATTATAGTTTTACCCAAATTAAGTATATTCAGTTACTCACTGTCTTGCGGAGATTATTGCAATTTATGTACATTAAAAGGACGATAAAGAGGCTTGACTTAAAATTTAAAACTTTGAAAATTCTTATTCTGTATTAATAACGAATGGTAATTAGCAGAGACCGTAAATAATGATTATTTTTGTTCGTCCACCTCAAAATAATATAATATATTTAAGTTATTTTATAAGTTTTATACTTTATCTGTATACTTTTCAGCTTTTAAATACTCCAAATTCGCTTAAAAAAGTGGTCTTGGTTTATTAAATAAAAATTACTTTGAAATTTTGTCGTCTTAAGCAAGTTTCTTAGTAAAGTCAAAAATCTTAAATATTAAAATTTGTATAATTTTATATTAGGCAAATAATATTTGAATAAAATTTCAAATAAAATCGTTTGCTTTTGATAATAAAATAACTTTCTACAACATTGATGGCCTCTCTGCGAATAAAATATAATATTTAATAATAAAATTAAATGAAATGTTTAACATATATTATAGGAATATATTTATATAAAGTAAATTTTAAATTGAGGAATCAGTAACATAAAATCCAAAGAGTGATCGAATTATACAGTCAAACGAAATTAACGCAAGATATTAATTTATTAAATTATCTTAGTATTACTTTGCTGATCGCAGCTGTCCGCTTGTCCGGAGTCTGACCAGGCAGCGAAGCAGCCCAAGCGATAATAAATTTTAAATCATTTGTCATTTGACGCATTTCGGGTTAACAAGCAACTGCGACTTCGGCGGCGACCCTCGAGAGCAAATACGGAGACAAAGGCAAAGACAATGGCGGGCCGGCCGATATCGATAAATATCATTTGTTTGCCTGGGACCCGACCAGGCCAACAGCATCTTGGGTCAGTTTTTTGGGTCGAGGCACGGATAGTTGCCTTTTTGTCCCCCGGTTTTCTTTTTTGGGTTCGCAGTCTATTGACAAATGCCTTGGCCTGGGCTTTAATTGCCACAAGCTACTCCCCCCGCATCCAATAGATTGTATCGGGCCTCATTCAATATACATAATTCCTGTGTGAGCTTGGAAGGAAAACAACAAAACTCGGGCTGATAAAATCGAGAGAAGCTCGACGCGGAATGCAGCTCGGAACAGAGGAGAACTTTGGGCCCCCGACACTCTCCCGGGGTCCAGGCTTCCGAGCGGCAATCTAACTGTAGATAGGCCCCGCTCTATGATTGTTTCTTATAGATTTATTTTACAACACGCCACGGGTTGTGGCTGTGGGCACTATTCCTCACTGCGCGATAATCACAGAGTGGGGAAAACACTTAAAGCATAGTTGTACAAATCCATAAAGTGCCATAAAAAATGTAGTTGCTTTTGACCTTTGAAGTGGTTCTTCGGTTTCCTCTAATGAAGTGAAAATCAATATGTTCTATGCAGTGACGAT
Organism: Drosophila nikananu; assembly: GCA_008042635.1. Taxonomy (NCBI): domain Eukaryota; kingdom Metazoa; phylum Arthropoda; class Insecta; order Diptera; family Drosophilidae; genus Drosophila; species Drosophila nikananu. The sequence goes on along the minus strand of VNJV01015756.1, from coordinate 5,365 downwards.
GACCCCCAGTTTTGGCTGGAAGCAGGAAATGTGGTCAACTCCTCGCGGGACTCACCTGAAACGAGAGGAAGAGAAAAGTGCAATAAGTTTCCATTGGAGAGTCCAAGCCATCCCGCTCCCAATTCCTCGGCATCTCCCATCAGTCATATTGATTTCTTGGCTGCAGCGCTTCCCCAGGGAATTGCCATGCGGGGAGAGAGTTGGGCAAAAGGCGGCGACTGCCGGCCATAAACAGTTATTACGGCCGTCATGTTCGAGCCATATGCCAATTAATGTTTGCCTCACGCACAGACTAAGGCAGGAAGCCGAGCCTAAGTTTGGCAACTAACTGCATCTAACCCCAAATGCCACACGGGCGACAAATATGGCTGAAATGCCAGCAGACTTCTCCTGCAGCTGCGCTCAAGACGAAGTCGCTGTGGATGTGGCCGAGGCAATAAAGGCCACATCTATAGCCATAATGGCTCATTACGCGACCCGCTGATGAGGAGAGCGGGTCCGCCGTCCCATATCGCGGCAATGAAATCGTTTCTTCCCGCTTCCCGCTCCCCGCATTTCCCATCCTTTTCGGCCAACTTATTAAACGGGCGCAGGCGCGGCGGGAGGGAGGCGCTGCCAACTGCAACTGCAACGGCGATCGCTAGCCGATAGCTCCACAACGACTACCAAAGGTTGGCTGGTACTTGGCCAGCTCGCTCCAACTGGCCAATAATATTTACTTATTTGGCTCTTAACACTGCCCAGCCACTTGGCAATGAGGCACAGTTTTTCATAAAACGTTTTGAAGATATGAAAATGAAATATCTCTCTTTTGAAAGAAATGTTCCCCTTAAATTATATGATTCATAGACCTAAATTTGTGGTTAATTAGCTTACAATGAACCGAGGTATTTGATTTAAAATTTAACGTAAATTATAAATACTATACAGGCGCTTGGCTTCAGACCTCTCTGGAGTTCAGTTTGGTGTTGCACAGTGTGATTGGGCAAATGCTTAACACTCGACTTGACCCTTGCGTGGCTCGCTCGCAGATCTCTCAAGGCTTGTGGCTTGCGTGGTCTGCCTCCGCCAGCCTCGAGAGTGCTGGACACCTTCTAATGTTGCTAATTTCCCAACAGAGATTTGATCCGCACGATTGGTGAGTGGTTACTGAGGTGGAGGCGGAGGGCAGGAGTGGTGCTCCGTGGGCAGCTGCGTGTGTCGGCGTTCGCTGGGTATCGCTGGGTAATTGGAATATCAATTGTGGCCTCCATTGTTCGCCTCGCGCATGGCGAAATTTACGAGTTTGTCAATTTGGAAATTTGCCTTATATGTGGCGCAGCGCAGGGAGCAATTTGCATTGCAAATAAATGGCCAGTGGAAAACGCCTTTGCCGGCGTTCGCCCGGTTTTCCGCCGCCCGTGCTCCAAATACCCGAACGGACACACGTAAATGTATATGGAAATGGTTGATCTGGAATCTATGGTCTCGGGTCCCCCATTCGAAATGTAAGATTACAGGCGGTGGACGAGAACAAAGAAACCAGCCATAAATGACGCCATAAGCATTTTCGTGTGTGTCCAGGAATGGCGGACTATAAAGTTATATTTGAGTGGAAACCGCATGCATCGCCAGGTCACTAAACAGTTCGTTATGGCTAAAATAATATTTAAGGCGGATTCATCATAGGTGGAGGAATGGCTCTCGTAAAATCGAAGCCACTTTAACGATCACTTAAAACCGATCTGATCGAAAAGTCATAAACCCCTGGGCAAAGTGAGGAAGGAAGGAAAGCTTAGGCTTAATTTTAAATGCTCGCGACTGGTGCAATCAGCGAGTGGAGGAGCCAACGCAAAGGTTATCTCCGCAAGCCGCTGGGGAGAATCTGTCGCCGGCTGGAATGACGGGTTATCAATTTCATTGGCGGGTCAGTCGGCAGTCGCGTATACAAGAAACAGTTCCATTGTTCCAGTGGAATTATGACTAAGCCGACCACAGTGCGATTGACCCCCACACGGCCCCAAATGGAAACCATTGCCGGCCGCTTGCATTCATTCCGCGTTTGCTTGGCAGTTGTTTGGATGTGGTTCTGTTTTTTGTTTTTCGCGTGTTTACTCATTTTCCTATTCGAATTCATTGCACGTTCTACAAATTTGAATGTGAACTTTGGATGTTGTGGCTCGGACTGTTGTGTTGGTTCTTTTGCCGTGGCGGGGCAGCTGCAGGAGCGGCAAGTCCAGTGACTCAATGCAAGGCGTTGAGAGATTTAATCGCAGCCAGTTCTTTGTGAGCTGCGGAGGGGGAGCTTCCGCAAATCCAGTTTCTCCGCGGCATTCCAGGCTCTGGAATTCTCATTCAGTTACATATTACTTCTAGCATCGATATATATTTTATTATCGAAATCAAGAGCATTGCTTTAGGAATATCAGATTAGTTTATAGAAAAACAGCGAAACCATTTATACAAATCCCTGAAATTGGCGTTCAATGAAGTGAACTTGATTTTCGGCTGCCTGTAAACAATTTCCATTGACGCAAATTCATTCACGCCTTTTGTTTACTTCGAACTGGCGAGCGGCAATAGCTACTCTTGTGGTTTAAGTTCCGCGAAATTGGCGTAATCAGGTATTATTAGGGATCTCACCTTGGGCAGGTGGAATTTAAGATGTTCATTTGGCTCGTGACTCATCCCACTTGATCTCGGTTGAGTCTGCTTCGCTATCATAANATTGGCGTAATCAGGTATTATTAGGCATCTCACCTTGGGCAGGTGGAATTTAAGATGTTCATTTGGCTCGTGACTCATCCCACTTGATCTTCGCTATCATAAACAAGGATAATCTCTAAGGCAGTGCTCCGCCCACACACACAGCCAGCGGAGTCACCTTAAGACAACACCAACAATCTCATCAGCGAAAGCTCCCGCCCTCAGAAGTCGCCCCTCAAGGAAAATGTGAAATATGAAGGAGGGAGAAACCAAATAATGAAAAGTGTTTTCAGCATCGCCAAGGAAAATGAAAATATTATGTCAGGCAGCTGAATAAAAGAAGCTGGCGCAGGATGGCGCTCCTTCGCTTCCCTGGCAGGTGACATAAGCCCCGAACACACAAGAACCACCTCCGGGATGAAGTTAAAGTTCCCAGCTAGCAGCTAGTGAGCTGCAGGACTGCATGCAGGCGCTCCAGGATCCGCGGAGTGTCCAAAGCCAAGCAGGCAAATGTCAACACAAACAAAGGAGCAGAATGGAAGTCGCAGAGGGTGTTGAAGGTACCGGGGGTGGCACAGTGGTTCCGCCAGCTCACAAGGTGTCTAAAGTCGGATAATGTTATGGCTATAAAGCAAGGAATAAAGCAACAACTTAATAGAATTTTATAAATAGTTTTGAAATTAGTTACTAAATAATATGAAGCTCAGATTACGAAACCTATAAATTTATCAATTCCAAGCTCCTTAATTCAATCTAATTCAGTGGAATCAAACTCTTTAATGAGTCAGCTCTTATCCATCACCATATTCATATACATTATCTTCGGTTTTATTTGATTTGCTCATCCCCGGACCCTGAAATTCTAGCTTCGCTTGCCCCACTGTGACACGCCTCTGGCCGCCCATGGCTTGCGGCTGGGACTGGCTGTCAGCTCGCCGAGGACAACACTGGAGCATGTTAACTCTGGCGCCCGCTGCTTAGTTAACCTTACTTAGGAGTATGTAAGCGGCGGCGGTCGGGGGCTGGCGGACAGGACAGCGGGGCAGGGCGCGGCATTGGCAGGTGCATTGCAGCTTTCGCTATCAGCTGTCGCCACAAGGCTGTGGATATGTCCTGGGCGCATCCTTTGTCGCCCGGCACACCAATCCGAAGCAAACCAATCCGAACAGAACTGAACCGCCGCCGCCGTTGTCGTTGGCCCTGCCGCATGGAATTTTGCAATTTCTTTGGGATTTCGAAATTGCTTTTTCTACTTTTCGCAGCCCGTTCAGGAGGCAACCTTTCATCCTCTCTCTGCCCCCCTCTCTTTGGAGCCCATCGCCGATTCCCCGCGCAGGACCTCAGCTTTAGCGCCATTTCACCTTTGTGGGGATGCGGCAAGGACTGTGCTCAGCTCAGCTCAGCGCTGTGCCGGCATTGTTGGCCTCCGATTCTTTTGAGGGCAACCCAACCGACGGGGGACGGGAGCTGGGAAAAGCTGCGGAGAAAAAATCGATCAAGAAAAATGACTTTTGTGGGTTTTCGTAATTTTCATTGCACGCGTAATTGAAAATTTTCAAATTCCTGCTTGCATTTTCTCCCCTCCGTCCTGGCCGGGCTCCCTTGGCCTCGCTCTCTATCAGCCTGAAATGGAATTTATATGATGATAAAGGAAAATATCGCCAACGCCGCCTTCCCCTCGTCCAGCTCTTTGGCTTACTCATCTATTCAGTTCGGCGCTCACTTCCTTAGCGGATGTGCCCCATCCCGTCCGCTCCGCCCCGCCATTCATTACGCTTTCATTATTTGTCGAAATTGTGTTAATCTTTGAGCTTATAAGTTTCCGACTCTCTGGTGGAAAGTATTGCACTCAGCGCCGAGAAAGAGAAGCCGGCAAATTGATGGCAATTTGCGAGGAAAGCCCGATCTGGAGCAGGTCTTTACGATTATTGAATTGGCCAGCAAAGTTAGGACCTGAAGGGGGTAATCGAAGTGCTCGGGATTATGCTGCGGGGAAGTTTTTCCTTGGCGTCCTCCTTGCTCCACCTCCAGCACTGCAGGCTGATTGCCTGATACATCAGAAGCTCACACACACAGGCGGCCACTAAAACTGGAGCATTGTAAATCCCAACTAATAATTTTGTAACCTTATCTGCTCCTGATGTTGTCACATGCCCACAGGACGGGGTGGGTGTGGAGTGAGTGGAGAAGCGGACGCTGAGAGGACGCTGGTAAGCCGAGGTCGAAGGCTGGCCACAGAAAAGCGCATATCCCACAACGATAATGAAAATGTCACACGAGCCTCGCATTTTCCCATCACCCGGCATCATGAGCAGGACGACAACAGCCACATCCCGGCAGAGGACACAAAGACGGGCCGTAGTCAGCTCTGGCTCCACCTTTATAAACGACCCACTGCGACACTGGGGAGGAGCTGAGTGGAGGGAGCCAAGCTCGGCCTCAGCCTCGCTGATTGCAGCACAGGAACAGGAGCCGGCAGCCTCGGCAACGGCCTGAGCACGAGCAGCATCGGCGACACCGGCAACAACCACGCTGACAACAACATAAAGGTAAATCCTAAATAATGCGCTGCGCTCACTTCACAGCATCTGAGGAGCGGCGACGACGACGGCGTCGCGGGAATAGTCCCTAAGGGGGGTGGGGGCTGGAAGGCGGGGCCCACAAGGAGGACCATGGAGCA